>CAKAKR010063754.1:0-38566 GCA_916700685.1 Adelosebastes latens | reverse complement strand
GATATGTTATTTTAAATTTAACAGTTTTGTTCCTATAGTGTGGTGAGCAACGATTTGGCCAAAACAGCACACCAAACACCATGAACACTCCCGTTGTTGCCACAAATCAACAAGTTGGTCCTCCATTTCTGAGCTCCATCTTACTACTACTTTATGCTTCATGTTTTTCATTAGCTCATGCATTAGCCAAGGCCGCCATGATGGCAGTGGTTGTCCTTCCTTCTTCAGTCAGTTTGGTTCCCAATTGGCCATCGTTTGTTCCCACGTGACACGTCATCGGCTGTCCTTGGGGTTCCCCACACACAACAGGATATCCAATCGTAAATATTCAACATGTTTAAAATTTACGATTTGAGATCGTTGCGGCCAGGATGGACTTCTGAGCCGATCGGGAGATGTAAAAAACACTTGTAACATACCTCACACCACTTAAATATCTGGAAAGATAAACTTTAGAACCATCAAAAAATCAGGGCTTTGCTGACGATTGTCGGGAGGGGGAAATCAGGCCCGAAATCATCTTGATTCTCGTGAAGTGTGTGCCCGGCATTGGAATAATAATATGAGCCTGTCAGCGGCAAAAACAAGCACTTTTAGTGTCCCCTTTTTGTCCCCATTAGTCACTTTGACAAAAAAAACATGGGAAAATAGGGTTGAAAAATACCAACGCTATGCTTTAGATTTAACATGCTCAACAATTTTTAACAAATAATTGTAGTTTTTCTGGCAAAAATGACAAACATTCATGTGTTTCAGCTTCACCAATATGACGACATATTTCACAGTGAAAATTATGGTATATTTGTAATGTATTGTTTTCTTGTGAATGTTTGAGAAATGAAGTTTGTAATGAAATGCAATGCTTGAATTGGAGAAAAAAAACAAGTGGTTAGCTAGCAGTTTAGCTTGTTGGCAACCTAACAGTTAATAGGCCTACAATGCTCTGTTTTCTCTGCAAATCTAATATTGAACATTTTTGTGGCAAAAGATTATTTGATTTTGGGAGCAGAACCCAGGAGTGTCTTATTGAACCTTTTTATGAGCTAGAGCATTTTTAAGAGTGCAGTATTTTTGAACAGTGCTGTAAAGACACCACTGTGGGCATATAGGCTACTCCGTAAACCATATTATTCTAAAATTTTAGCTTTTCATTTAATAATAAATTTGGTATTTTGGCCAAGTAGCATGCTGTATAGTGGCATTGAAGATCATATACAGTGCCCACCTTGTCCTCGCCCTTCATCTTTTTTTAGGGACATGCCCACTCTACATACAGCGATGCCCAGAACACCCAGTAGTATTTTCATTCATTTCATCTCCCTCTTTCTCAAACTCTCAATCCTTTTCACACACACACGGTCTCACAAAAAAATGTTCTTCGTCATAGTGAAAAAAACAAATACAACAAATTAATGAATTTCATAACTATTAAGATGAAAATAGTCTGGTCGTCGGTGTGTGTACTCAGGCTGCCGTAAGCGACAGGAGGGCACCAGGCGAGCGTGGCCAGCAGTCAGACAACTATTTTTGGTACAAGTGGAAAGTTTCTACGGGGATTCGATGGCGGTGGGGACCAACAGCAGAGGATCAGGGGGTAAGAAGAAAGTCTGTGAATCTTGTGGGACTGTGGGAAACGGTGACCCTCTGCCACACTCTGCTGGCACTGGAGGTCTGCGTGTGGGTTACCAGCAAAACGGGAGGAGAGGGAGCGCTGCCAAGCCCATAATTTGAGTTTGGGCTCAGTATGTGTGTGTGAGTGTGTTTGGTAGGTGTGGAGCTCTGGTGAAGCCAAATTCACCTCAAAATGCCTTCAAGCTGCAAAAAATAAGTCTTCAAATTCTGTTTTTGGTGAACTGAGTAGTACAATCTGCAAAGGTTGAAATCATGTCAATGATCTTCTTCATGTCAGCTTCTTGAAATAAAACAGATAGATCACTCCTCTTGTATCAAACATTGTTCCTTGAGAAGTGTCAGCCCAGTCGCACAGCAGTTCGTGAATTCAGTCACGAAATTTAATGGATTGATTTATGTACATCGACATGAATTTCACATTTTGGATGGGTGGGTCAAAAAACATAACCGGTGTCCCTGCAAAGAGGGTGGAAAGAGGAAATGTCACACGTCATCAACGCGTCATATTTTTGGGGTACAACTCATGCGCAGTAAAATCTGATCTGCACTCGCCGAAATTGAGCCAATTGCAACGCACGACCGCAGCTCCAGTTACATTGTGCATGTGTCATATACCACAGAGCTCACAACCATGTCCCGGCCTCTTTCAATAGGCCTTGTGGTCGTGTCCCGTGTGAAACCAAATGTCAAAGTTGATTTATTGTTACGTAACTGCCGTACTTAAGTTACAGCACTTCTGGAGTTAGTTTAACCCAAACCACAATCTTTTCCTAAACCTAACTAAGTAGTTTGTTGCCTAAACCTAACCAAGTCGATCTTTTCCTAAAGCTATCCAAGTAGTTTTTGTCATGTAACTTCCGTACTTAAGTTACGGCACTTCCGGTGTTATTTGAACCCAAACTGGGATCTTTTCCTAAACCTAACTTAGTAGTTTTATTGTGAAAAGAGTGGAGCGCATGTGTTGCTGGACATTCGTAGGAAAAAGCACAAAAAATACGTTGTTGAAAGTTTTGCTGAGCGTTACGAAAACAAAGGGAAATTCGTTTCTATGTACACGAATCAAATAAATTTAGATTAAATTTCGTGACTATTTCACAAACTGCCGTGAGACTGTGTTGGAAGTGTAGAAGGGATGGATGGTGGAGAAAAGACAGGGGCTGCTGGCAAACAGAATGAAGGATGGAGGCAGAGGAAGTCTGTAGGTGGAAAATGAGGAATGAGGAGAGTACAGTATAAGGAGTATGAATAAATAGGTGGGTGAACTTGTACCTCCAGTTCCTCCTAGACAAACAAGCACCAGTATGTCTACAAATGACAGAATACCACACATTTTGGGAGCTGGAGTTTAAAACTTTTCACACCTCAATCTGTTAAAGACTTATTCCATCCATAATTAGTCAGCTCAGACTTTTCAGATGTCCACTAAGTGTCATAGGTGAAGTACTTTTGTGCAGGAGGGCAGATAGGCAGTTGTAGTTTTAAGCAAAACAGGCAGAACAGGCAGATTGTGCCAAGCAGTAGACTTTAAGATGTACTGATTACCTGCATTGAACTGGGACCGGTTACTGTATGCAGTCCAATAGAAATGTTTGTTGAGGGAGTTTAGAAACCGTACGACTGAGTTGGATAACTGTCTCCAATATATTTCTGTCACCTGTCATCACCCACTCACTAGCAGAGTGGGCAGAGCATTGGCAGCAACCTTGTTTCCTGCTGGTAGCCTTCGACCTGTAGGCGCGAAAATGAAAACACTCAGGGTGTTTTGGTTACTGATTTAACTAAAGTAAGTAGGTGTCTCAACACGCCTTTGCAAATAAAATGAAAATAGCAAATGTAAAACCATACATTTAACAACCATACCGTACAACAAATGGGTGCCTCTCTGACGGAGTGCAGTCATTTATTCCACAGAAGCAGAACACTGTATATGCTCTGCCATCGAATTGTGGGAAAATGAGATCCTGCATCTTGCATTCTGCATCCTGTGTCCTGAGGAGGTACTAATCTATCAAAAGTTTTGGAAGTAACGAGCGGAAATATGTTTTTTTTTGTGTTAAGCGTTTAAAGAATTTGGGCGGCAATTTGGCAGACCTGAGAACAGGAAATTACAAAAGTCAGGAATTAAAATTTCTGCATCTGACTGTGTTGGAAAGGGATGACCTTGGGTAATGTCGCAGAGATGAAAGGAAGCTAATTTAGCAAAATCAATGTGAAAAAGTGAAAAATCTTAGACTTAGGGTATGGAAGTTCATAGTTTTTTAGCATTATATAGTTACACTGATGTTTGATTTGTTATAAGTTTTCAAAATTTGAAAAAAAAATAATGCGACATGGAAAGGTAGCAGAAAATCTAAAAATGTATCACGTTAAAGATATTCTATATCCAAAGCTTTAATATAGCAGCAAACAACAATTTGCTATGTAAGGATATAGAGGAGTAATGTCCACCTGAGCAGAGAATGAAGTCACTTTCCCTCTGTGTGTGTTGTAATCAGAGCTTCTCTGTGCTATGTTGATAGGCTAGCTCACGGCCGCTGCTCTGCACTCATACGGTGCTTACAGCTGATAACGCCGTCTCGACTGACGGAGTTGACACGGAAGCGTAGCACGCACTTTGACCTTTGTTGCCACTGACCTTTCAAAGCGCAACCAATTAGATAACAACTGTGTTTGGCCACTTGTTGATGCTGTATCAGGTATGCATCACTTTGCCTCATGTCTGCACTATGCTCTTCTCAAGTCGAAATTATCTTTTATGGTTATTTATAAATGACAATAGGAGGAAAATTTGAACTATCTATATTTTTATATACTTTCTCTATTCTGCACTTACATATACCTAGTGAGTTTTAACTTAAACAGAGTGTCTTTGATTGTCCATATTGTCTTTATATTAGAGAAAACTAAGTGAATAAACTCAAAATCTTCTTATAGATGTAGTCACTCAAACAGAATAAGTCATATCAAATGATTCTATCAGTGCAAATGAACTGCCATAAAGACTAACCGAATATGATTTGAGAAGCTTCCAGATCTGTGATGTGTCATGAGAAAGTGGAGTGAAACAGTCCACGGTTATAAATACACCTCAAACCGACAGAAAAGCCAGCAATGGGGAGATGATTACCACGTTTCGCCACCAAAACACAGCTGCTAACTACGTTAAAATAATAACAACGTCTAAATCTATGAGTGGTGGAGGGCTAAGAGGAGGAAGTCCAACCGCACACTCAAACACCAGCGCTCACACACTGCATTGCTTCTCAACCTGTCCGCAGTGATTGTTCGCCCACATGCACGGTGTGTGTCCGCCCAGGAGTTAACCGCCTGAGAAGAGCCGGCTATATAGCATGAGAGCGATTGCATATTTAGAAAGTGCCTCACTTCCACACATGTATGTCGGGCACATGCAGAACTACACATTCATCCACGGAGGTGTATTCACACATAAACACACACACATGCACACACCGGAGTGTTTCAGGCACGGCCAGCTGTGTCCAAATTTCAAACATATCTCAAAAAACCCTCATAATTGCTACGTCCATTTGACGTTTCTGTATTTTACTGACCAACACACACAATCAAAAAGGTTTTATTGCTAAAACTGGCAACACAGGAGTGTGTTGTTAGACTTACACAAATACCAGCCATGACTATTTATTCATTCGCTATGAAAAGACTTTCCCTTACAACCAAATGTTAAGTGCCTGTAAAGCCTGTAACTAGCATTATTTAAAGAGTCCCGAGATGACAGTTATGACTATAAGTGCAAAATATAGAACCAAAGTAGGGTGACTCCATTCTAGTTTGGTCGGAGAGTGAACATTTTGAAGGCTTTGGCCCTGACTCAGATTTACTGAAGCATTCAATGTATGCAGTGGCTTGCTGAGCTGTGCGGCTCACGGAGGGGAGAGTACATCCTCGAACTCAGTGGGGGCCCTTTCAAAGATGCCAGGTTATACTCTGCTAAGTTCAACACATCAAGGTCAAGGGGCCGTGTTTCCTTTCTTGTCAGGGGGCTCAGAATTCCTAGTACTGCACCTGGGCCCCATCGAATACTGCAGACTCTGCAGCCATGTTTCACAGAAACATCTTGGAAGTGTTATGCATTGTTTCACAATGTGTTGTATGAGCTGAACACAGTACTATTGATCATGCGCTTTATTATCATTCATTGCAAATTCATTATTAGTGAAACACGATATTCCTGTAAGCCGTAAACGTTTGCAGGCTAAACGTCATGACTATAGAAGTTTTTAGACAGCAGAGTTAAGAAAAGCGGATTTTAAAGGAATAGTTCAACATTTTTTGAATGCTTATTTGCTTTCTTACCGTGAGTTAGATGCATAGACTGTATAAAACAAGAGGACGTAGTCACTGGGACGTCACCCATTGGTTTGTAGACGACAGTCTAGGAGTACAGAAGCAAAGAGGCAAAACTCGATGGGCGCTAGATGGCGCTGCGTTACCGCTGACGCACATTTTGAAATGAAAACGCCAATGAGTCCATAGCAATGAATGTATAAAAAGACGTCTGTAAATCAGAGGATAATTTTTTTAAGGTGAAACAACTTCTCAATACGAACACTTAAATAGCCCTCATTTAAATCGTTATGTCTTAAAAGATTTAAAATTCACTTATAGCCGAAATCAGAGTTATTTTCCTCTGCATAATGAACGTGCATCCGACCCACAGGACTGCACCGCCCTGCATGTTCATAATATGATATGAACATATATTATGACATATCTGGTTCTGCCAGCTTCCTGCTAGCTGTATGCAGCTGTAATAATGGATATATTGGCTGGAATAAAAAGTTTTACTTTTGTACGGCATTTTGTAGGCAGACGTTTAACTGCGTCATTATGGTAGTCGACTCGATTACAGTCCAAAATGGTAGAGGCGTAGGTCTGCTGCCGGGAGCTGGCGTTGCAATGGAACGTATCATTGACTTTCACTTATTACTTAGCAATATATGTTTATTGCTACAGTTTTGAAGCCTCGAGTTCTGCAATTTGGCCATCGCCATCTTGGTTTTTGTCCGTCGCCATCTCGGTTTTTGGCTGTCGCCATCTTGGTTCTTTGCGACCAGAAGTGACACGAGAGGGTGGAGCTAAGCACAACTGAACGCTGAATAAGACATTTTTAGGCGACCAGAATGTTACAATTAACTTTCATGAACTGAAAACACACTGTGGAAGGGTTAAAGTTGTAAGACGAAAACACTGACAACTCCCAGACCGGACAACGCCGTGGTACCGACCTGTCAATCACAAGGTAGCCCCGCCCTAAAGCATACCCTGCTTTATGATCTATTTGACTCTAAATGGGACCATAATTTACTAAATGAACATCATGCTGTATTGAAGGAGACTTGAAACTAGCGCTGGAGACCATAAAGTCATGTTTACAATGTTTACTGAGGTAATAAATCAAGTTAGAAGTAGGCTCATTTTCTCATAGTCTTCTATACAATCAGACTTCTTTTTGCAACCAGAGGAGTCGCCCCCCCTTGACTAATAGAAAGAATGCAGGTTTAAGGCACTTCTGCAATGGCCTCACTTTTCAGACCCGGAGGTTACCGTCTGGTTAGATGAAAAGATTGATGCCTCTTTACATGTTCGTATCAATCTTCTAATCTAAGTCTCGGCCAGAAAATTAATCAGCGTATTTCCCAAAATTAAAAAAAAAAAAAAACAGTATCCTGAAAACCACTGTAAAGCCTTTGCCCGAATGGCAATCGTGTTTACTGACTGAAAAGCCTTTTCTCCTGTAATGGACTGCTTGGCTGAGTGGGTGGCTATTTGTCTGACCAAACTAGCTGCCTGTCTGACCGATATGATGACGTCCAAACTGAAGTTGACGCTGATGAAGTGTCTGCCCTAAATGCTTGGAAAAGCCTCTAATTGACTGGCATGATGGCAGACTGACTGACTGTTTTTTGACTGACAGGCTGGCTAACTGACCGGAGCAGTTCACAGCGGTCCCGTGCCAATGGCCGCCTCTGCAACAGGGTCCTGTGAATTTTGACAGCACTGCGATGCTTGCCTTTTTTCTCCAGGAGACCTGGCCCAAACCCAGTTAGCATATTTAATCTTGGCTCATAGTTTCTTTATGTGATATACATTCAGGGAAAAGGGTTATGTCCATTTCAGGGGCATATCACTTGTCTCATGTGATGGTTAGACTGACCAGTTTAGAGTACATACCATACTAAAAGCCAATTCTTGGTAAAAATGTTCATAATTGTGTATCTTATAGTCGGGAAAATGATCAACGATTTTGAATATTAGCACAAAACAGGTAAAATATCAATAGCTACAAAAGGAAATTGTTTATTTTGTAATGATCTCCTTTTCATAATCTTTGCAAAGTAACAGTGAGCGTGTTTTTGTGGACTCCTCTATGAGTGTGTGTGGCTCTTCATGTGTGTTAAGGGGTGACTGACGGGGACTTCCTAGCTGGAGCCTGACCACATCTGTGTGCCCGTCCAGATGAGGGAACGGAAATGCATCCTGAGAAGTTGAGATCAGTAAAACACAAAGCTGGTCTTTGTGTGTGCACGGCCTGAACACCAGTTAACTCTCTTCACTGGGATTCAACTGAAAAATGAGAAACACTGCGGGAACATACACAAATGCACTAATGCCGTGAAATATCATCTTTGGTTGATACAAAAGTAGAAGGAGAAAAACCTTTGGTTGGTGGTGTTAAAATTGCTTATTTTCCTCATTGGACTTTGGAACGATGACGTTGCGAACACATTGAACTTTAATTTGATTGTTTATTTGATTTTTGATGATTTTTTATTTATATATTTGGATTGTGTGAGAAACCTAAACATCAGGAGAAAACCATATATGATCAAATTTTTTTTTTATTGTTTATTTGAGATATATATCTCAAATAAACAGTAGTTAATAGTAGTTAACAAGTTGCTGTTTCTCATCCTCGAACTGCCTTGCGGTAGTGTCCCGGTGTGACTTCCGTCTTCGATCCCTGTTCGTTCACGGCCTGGGTGTACTTGTTCTCCAGAGCAGTGTATCTTTCCTGCCAAGAACTGTCGCACTGCAGGAGTTCAGCCTCTTTGTTTTTCAGCTCGATGATGGTCTCACTGAGGTTCTGGTAGAGGTTCTCGTTGTTGGCGTATTCGAAAAGCCTCTGCTCCCACTGCTCTTGCTCTTTGAGCTTTTGAGCGAGATGCTCCTTCCCTTTGGTGAGATCCCTGATTTGAGCGTTCTGCTGCAGGATCTGCTGATTCATCAGGACGTGCGTCCTCAGTTGCTGGGCGGCTGGCATCTTTTCGCCACAGTCTGTAGCAGACTTGAGATGTGCGTAGAAGACTGTAGAGTCTCTGCATCAGACTGAAAAAAAAACAGACAATGAATGAATAACACTATTATATGATAGAATAAAATAGATAATGAAATAGGTAAATGAAATAAAATAATATATATACTATTTTATTTCATTATCTATTTTATTTTACAGGTCCGCAACCTGTAACTCATGTACCAGAGAGGCATAACAAAGAAAAGAAAGTTTGTATGCAAACAATTGAGAAAAACTGCGAAAATGGCTTCAGAGTTTGATAGATCTTTTTTTGAATACTTAAAGTTAAAGGATATTGGCATAATTCAGCCAATAATTCAGTCATTTCTTCGTACCCATGCAGAACTCTACATGCAACTGGATTTTTGTCCCATTTTGCCTGATCATTTTTTTATCATGTTATATTTGTTTGCAATTGCTTACACACTAAAAGTGAATACATAAAATACTTACACAGATGGCTCTGTAGTTGTAGTTTTGTAGATCTGAGTAGATCTTCTCTGTGGTGGATACCGTGGTATCTGTGGTAGATACTGTGGTATCTGTGGTGGATACTGTGGTATCGGTGGTAGATACTGTTGTATCTGTGGTATTACTGACTGTAATACTTGCGACTGAAAGTTGCGCTGATAAGAGTTCAACTGTGTCTCACTCTCTCGGTGTCCGGTACTGAATGAATATATCCAGCAAAGTATTTGGTAATAAAACCTTAAATTCTGTGAGTTTCAGTGCATATCAAAGCAAATTTAGTGATGTCATCACATTCTAATGACAACACAATGAGAATGTGATGACATCACCCAAAGGGAAGGAACAAGACCGAGGTGTACAGAGCGGAACATGGTTTTAGTCATGTTACCATGGCGACAGCGAGCTAGAATTTTGATTTAAAAAAACTGTTTTGGTTTTGTTTACCTTCAGACCTGTTCTGAGAAGACTTAATACACTGAATTTAAGTTGGAAAACAACATTTTACTGCAGGTATATTACAACTTGCTTTGCAACTTGGAGGCCAAGGGCCGGTTAAACAAACATTGATAATATTTATCGATAAAATGAATAAATGTTAAAAAGGCCCATAACTCATCTTTCTTTGAAATTCTTTGTTTTCAAATTAACTGTGAACTTGGCACAATGATTTAAACTAGGCCTGTATGACAATGCTGTTGAGTTTTTTAGCAGGGTTTCTTGGCGCTTTGAGCACCACACGCCGAGTGCCATCTAGTTCCATTATATTAAAGAGAAAGCAGACATATCTACGCCCGACATCTCCCAACACTCGGCAACTCATACCCAAACAATATTGATTTTGGGGTGAACTGTCCTTTTAAGTTGGATTGAGGACGTAAACTGTAATGAAATGTCTACTGTTTTGACTGAACCGCCACCTTTTTTGCCCTTTACTTGAAACATGCGATGCCAAGCGGTAGATAAGATCTCCTCCCTGGACCTGAAACAAGCAGCTTTCTCTTCCTCTGTGCTCCCCACAGTTCCTAGAAACACCCACAGCTTCCTAGAAAGAAATTTCACTTGAAAGTTTGATCAGCATCTGAATTTGAGACGTTGTTGAAACGTTAATGCCCAGATTCCTCAGATTATCTGGACGCTGTGGGTACTAATATTAAAATACTGTGGCCACTCAACCATATGTCTGTAACCATATGTCCGCAAAAAGTGAAAACAAGTGTAATATAATACAATGTAAACTGAGCAGCAGAGTCCAACCTGTAACTTTGGGTTTTTGCAGAATTTTCTGAGACATCCTGAGCAGGAGACTACAGTTTATTGATTTAATAACACTGACTCTTTAAAACAATAATAAATGACACAAAAAAACATTTGAATTTAATCTCCAAGTATTTTAATTGTGATTTTGCCATGCACATTCCTGGCCAGCCAGGGTCCATTTATATAAATCTATAAACAAAAGCTGGGAAATGCAGCATAAAATATAACAATATGTTACATACACAATATTTACACACACATATGAATATATAACAGAGTTATTGTTTGTCCTTTATGAAAAATAAAAGCTTTAGTGACAAATATATGATATGCAAGCAGAATCTGTTTCAGCATCTACTGCTTATTGCTTGTATTGCTCTTTGTATGGCTGGCAATGTGTTAGAAATGTTAATGAAAAAGGCAACAGTAGCAAGCATTTCATAGCAAAGTGTTCAACATTATTTACAACATTATTATGTACAAAAATATACAATCTGTATTTCACTGCCTGCCTTGTTGCTATACTATATTACCACTGTGACGAAAAGTGATGTATGGAGGCCCAAACCTGACCTTATATAAATCAAATACATTTGAAAAATTCTTTCCTTTCATACCATTTATAGTATCTTATATTCAATAGTTAAACAACAGTATGATTAATTCAATCGTCAATATGCAAAGTTTGAAATAAAGCCACATGGGTTATTTATTGTGGTGATTACGTACAATTTTACTTAAAGGTCCCATATTGTAAAAAGTGAGATTTGTCACGTCTTTTATATCATAGAGCAGGTTTAAGTGCTGCATAAATACTGTTAAACTATCAAAACGCACAATATACGGAGAAATACACACAGCCCGTATTCAGAAACTGTGCCTTTGAAACAAGCCGTTTGGATTTCTGTCCATTTGTGATGTCACAAATATACAATTATATAGATCATTACACGGTTTTAAACATAAACATTCTAAATGTGTCCCAGTTTATTTCCTGTTGCAGTGTATGTGAATAACATCAGCTGACAGGAAGTAAACATGGACCCAAACTGTTGCCTAGCAACGCAATTCCGTTGAAATGCACTAAAACGGAGCGTATCAGACAGAGGGTAAATACAGGTATATTCAGGCAGACAGTATGAGGAAAATTAAGTTTTTTTTGTACATTACAGCATGTAAACATGTTCTATAGTAGAAACAAAATACAAATATGAACCTGAAAATGAGCACGATATGGGACCTTTAATAATTTGCCTGGTTTGGTCCTCCATAGAATATACAAGACAGTGTTTTGGTGTGTGTGTGTGGGCATCAAATACTCAGCGTGTTAATCTCAGCACGGATAGTCTGACTAAACAGTCGTCTAATTTTGTTCCCACGAAATGCCTGAACAGATTTTATGACTCGGTATCTGACTGCCCCGTTATTTAGCTGATATGTGTCTACAGAGAGCTGAGGCATACTGCATCTAAAATTACTTTGGTAAAACCTCTGTGGGAGGCATTTGGAGTGGTGCTAAATCTGGTGGTGTATTTTCAACCTTAAGTGATAAAAAGCATGAAGTCATGATATCATGGCCCAATGTGACTATTACGGTCAGCACTAGAAACTTAGGATCCAGGATCATCATTCACCAAACTGCATTTGCTAAGCTATTATTGGACACTGGGTCACTCATGACCAAACTTAAGAGGGGAAGCCTTGAGTGAAGCTATGTTAACACTTTTAGTACATATTTACTGTAGGAATGAATGTAATTGCAGGTTGTAAAATGATAATGAGTGGGTTTGCTGGATGTGAAGTGGCCATGTTTGATGGTACTCTGTCCTTTGAGAGTGGTTTTTCAGATGACTGCAAACACTCTGAAGGCTTTTCCACCTGTTGGGCTCAGCAGGCTGTGAGAAGAAGAAGAAGAGGAGCAGGGAGAGAACAGAGATGTGGTAAATGGACGTGTTGATTCTCTCATCAATGACAGGTTATGATGTAAAGATGTCGCCACTAATTTCTTGAACGCCTTAACACAATCTATCTGTCGGAGGTTGTAGCGGGTTTTAAAGCTATAGTGAACATACTGGCATCATATAAAACTACAAAACCTAAGGAATCCATTGGTGCCAATCATGTCATAGTAGGTTGTCGCGAAGGAGGCTAAATAACACTCCAAAGTTACACTAAATTTTGGCGAGGAAAAACTGTCATGGACATTTTCAAACGGGTCCCTTGACCTCTGACCTCAAGATAAGTGAATGAAAATGGGTTCTATGGGTACCCACGAGTCTCCCCTTGACATGCCCACTTTATGATAATCACATGCAGTTTGGGGCAAGTCATAGTCAAGTCAGCACACTGACACACTGACAGCTGTTGTTGCCTGTTGGGCTGCAGTTTGCCATGTTATGATTTGAACATATATTTTCTATGCTAAGTGCAGTACCTGTGAGGGTTTCTGGACAATATCTGTCATTGTTTTGTGTTGGTAATTGATTTCCAATAATTATATATATTTAATCAAATATTAAATACTTCACAAAATCTCCCTTTAAGATACATTTTGAACAGATACAAAATGTGTGATGAATTTGTGATTAATAGTGATTAACTATGGACAGTCATGCGATTAATCACAATTAAATATTTTAATCGATTGACAGCCCTAGTTTTAAAATTGACTAGTCATTGAAATTTGATTATCGAACTGACCGAGGTAATTGCAGATAATAATTTGAACTAAAAACAAGGTCCAACTCAATATCAAATAAAATATACATAAATTAAAAACCTGCATATTTTTTGCCAGTTCTCATATCTGAAATTCATGCAAAATTTACATGCACATTTCTTCCTCTGTATATACACTGTACACATGTACTTCTTTTTTTTTTTTTTAACCATACCTCTCTGAGGTGATGCCATTCTGGTAACTGCCACTGTACTGCTTCCTTTTGTCCACAGGCATCACGTCGAGGTACCCTCCCGACTCATTCTGGATCACTCCAGCATGAACGGCTGCTCGGCAGATACTGGATTTCTGGGGGGAAAAAAACAGGTCGTTACATCAAATCATTCATATAAGAATAAAAATCCTAAGAAGAATCTGCCCTGTTCTCTAGAGGATAAATGTATAACAATATATATATAATATATATAAATAGAGTCTGGTTGGTGACTGCGGCAATATTTAACATCATCATAAAATCATCAAAATGTAAATGGCCCCTCTACAGTATGTGTGGTGCCATAATAAACAGAGAAGATGACGCCTTTTTTGAGAATGGGTTGTTATATGTGTTTAAGTCTGATGGTGCAATTACGGGTTGAATCCCAAAACACCATTTAGCTCCTTGGAGCAGTTATAAGAACAGTTTCATGACAGACATTTTGAAATGTTGTAGCTGAAAAGGCACAGCTGTAAATAATAATCTTAATAAAGGCTTCATTCCATATTTCAGGGTCCTGGTATTACGCATACTGGCTCATTGGTATGGAACGGAGCCATAGTTATTAATGTTATTAGTTACACCTGCGCTTTGACACATCAAAATGTTTGCTGTGAAAAAGGTCCATGTGGGCAAATAAGTGTTAGTGCAAAACAGGAAAATAAGGCTAAGTTCAGACTGCAGGCCAATCCGATTTGTATCTCAAATATGGGAACATGTAGTCCTCGGGACGCAAAAATCACATTTCATGTGGTTTTCTGCTGTCCAGACTTTCTAAAATCAATCTGGATGTGCCAAAAAACGGCAGTCTGAACAAGGCCTCAGTGCAACTAATAATTAATTAAGACTGGATTTTTATTTTCTGTTTAAAGTCCCTGATATCATGCATGCTGATTTGGTTTGTGCCACTGATGGTATGGCTTACTTGTTAATTCCACCCGTGCTTTACTGGCTAGGCTAAGTCTAAATGGCCGCTGTGAATATGATCTATTGTTCCCAATAAAACCAATGAAAGACTTTAATGGTGAATTTGTGACAATGATGCAAGAACTTACATCCGAGTAGTATTTTGTCCCAATGACTCGGGCTCGACTGTCACGCAGACAGTTCCTGGGACAATACAACCTGAAGAAAAAAAGCCAGAGCTCACTTTAGGTCCTCGGATATTTTCAGTAAAAACACTGGAACTACTGTATCAGTTCTTGCTGTCTTAAAGGCAGAGCTATCTGGAGGCCGAAATAATCTCACTGGTTGAATTAACACTATTAAGGCAGAGTTAAAGAACTACAGGTTGTTGGATTGTAAATAAAATATACTTATGAATGGCAAAGCAGGTAACCTTTGCCAAGATATAATATAAAAATACCAGAAGTAAACAAGTTACTGCGGTGGCGTCTCCCTACAATATGCGCACAATTTTCTACTTTTACCTTTACCTTCTATATAACGTTACTTTTGACAACGATGCCAAGAGTTCGATAAGAACCTGAGCAGTAACTTAACGTAGAAATTAATGTTAGATAAGTAAAAAAACATATCGCTAAGAAGTGAAAGTCAATTGTTCGTTCCATTGCAACGTCAGCACCCAGCAGCAGAGCTACGCCTCCGCCATTTTGGCCTGAAAGCGACTACCGGACGCCAGTAAAACATCCGCCTACAAAGTGCTGTACAAAAGTAAAACAAAATGATTTCAATTCTATTGTCATATTTAATGTCTCTATCGAAATGTCCTGTGTTGAACAATAAAAATATCATAAATATGCATACTATTTAGTTCAATTTTAAACACATACACATCTATATCTATTATACATGCTGACCATTTACGCAAGTTACTATGAGCAACCATGGACTCATTAGCCTGAAAGTCACCAGTTAACACACTTAGTCACTACGACTTGCCACCGCTGTAATGGTGGCGCCGCTAGATGGCAGAACACACAAAGCGGTCGCTGGATTCGTCTTGTTTTGCTACTTTACTTTGAATTTGCAAGGTCACATGGGCCAAATAGCGGATCCCTATTACTTATAATGACTAGATGTGACTCATCAGCTCTGCCGATCGTGGTTTAATCCAAACAGTGAGATGCTTTCAGTCTCCTAAGTGAATAAATGTAAAGTTACCTGGGACAGTGTCGTACAGGTTTCTTGAAAGGGCAGAAAAGTGCGACGGTGGTGTCGCATGTTACCGCCTTGACTGGGAGAAGAAAAAGGCACAGCAAAAATGACAGTGTTTCTGCATACTGACAACATGTTACTGTATCTGTGTCCTCAAAGTGATAAATATTTGTACATCTATGCTCCTTACCAGGTACCGACTCTACTTTGAAGGAATTTGCACTTCTGTTTTTCCTGTGAATTTAAAGAAAAATGCATGAAGTTATAGTCTGTGCTGCATAGCCACGTATCATTAGTTCCTATAAAAGTCTGTATTAAACTAAACACTTTTTACTAAATACTAGAAGAGATAAAGTCTAAATACAGAGACTGATTCATACCCAATTGATTGAATACCATTCTTGTATGACTTGGTGAATTGTTGTTTTCTGCCCAGTCTGGTCACATCCAGCCATCCTCCATCATTGTCAATAACACCAGAGTGTAAACCAGCTCCACAAACACTGGATTGCTGCAGTAAAAGACAAAGACGGGAATGTTAATGTGCTGCGAGATATTGCTTAAAATTCCCTTGAAACAGCTAGTGCTATTTACATGTTTCCTGTAAAAACAGTAAGCTAGGGAGGGACTTGTCGTGGCTATTGATTGGTGTTTACAGTAGCAAATATGTCTCCCGCGCTAAATTTCAGATTGACATTAGCTACGAGCTCAACAAGGAGACGTCTTGCGACCACTATCGCCTACGTCAGCGGATTTCACCAACGATTTGGACATGGTTGAAATGGAGGAAGAGGACGACCATGAAGAAATCATGTACGAGCTGATATCATAGCCGAGATCCAAAGCTGGTGGTGCTGCCGGTGAAGGAGAGATGCATGCTCATCCCTGCGACCACACGCAGAATTAGTATATGACCCCGAGTGCAGGACGAGTCATCAACACTTTTTTTTTTATTGTTTTGGAAATGACAAACTCTAAAATACCATTAAGAATACCTACTAAACAACGTTTTTGTCATTGTTGGGCCAGATACTTTTATTTTATTTATATTTATTTTATTTATATAGCACCATTAGAACGGATCAAATGCACTTTAAACTGCTTTACAAGCGATTGACAAAACTTAGGATGTTAAAATATGTAAATGATAATAAAATGTAAAAATAATTCACAATGATCAGATCAACAGTAAAAAACAAAATAGAGAAAAACAGATATGAAAATGATAATATAATAAGTATAAATAATAAAACCACAAAAAATATAAGGTGACAACCAGTGTAATACATATGTGATAAAAAAAAAAAAAACCTTATTAATCTATTTTTAATTCTATTTAATGGGAGCTTTAAAGAAAATGTACTGAAAAATGAAGTTGTCTCTGGTGATCCTTTACCATGTCGTAATATCCAGTCCCGACCGCTTTTCCAGGCCTGTCGAGGCAGCCAGGTGGACATTCGTATCTGTGGACAGGAACAACAGTAAAGTGAGCACATCTTATCACTGGTGCTTTATTTTTAATTTAAGCACATAATATTGATTCTATCTGAACTGTCCCACCTATCTTGGTACATCAAAATGTTTCCCAGAATTTTCATACACAGCATTATTTGTCACCATATTCCTAAGCATTTACCTGTTACAGGTCGTCCCCTTGCACTGATCTCTCAGCTTGGTCTCACAGTCGACCTGTTGACCTAAAATAACAAACAAGCAACAGCTTTTCACAACCTCATTTTAATAATAGTAATATTGTACACTCTAAAAACTGCACTATTCACAGAGATGTTGTATTGTAGGAGCAATCCTTACACATCTGCTCTGTGCTGACAACCTGGTTTCTCTCTAGGTTGTCATTGGGCGAGGTGTCTGGTGTCTGGGCCCTGGGTTGGGGATCCCGGTCCCTTACTGGTTCCGGTTCAGGTTCAATGTAGTTGGTCTCCTCAATCTCAGGAGCTGGTCGCCTGTCAACGCCCCCGTCTGAAAACACGGATTGTCATTGAGTTGTTACGATGATTTGATAATTTTCTTTGTCTTACATTGATACAACTTGTATTTATGTCTCAAAATTTATATTTTTTTGATGTGGAAATACTAGACAAATGTTGTGAATTATTAAAAAAAAAACATTTTCTTTTAGTAAAACTATTAATAGCAATTTCGGGTAGGTACAGAGGTATGTAAGGAGATAAAACATGGCAGAAAACCTACCTTTGTAGCAGAGGTTGTCCCTGCAGCCTCCACCATAGCTAGCTGGACAGGCAGAACAGGGAGTTCCATATTTATATGGAGCATGACCCCACCAGTTCCCCCTGAGGACAAAAAAATATATATGAAACTGATTTTGGTGTTGTTAAAAAAAAAAGACAAAAACATGGTGTTTTAAAATAAACAATGTTCAAGGATTTTGGCAATCTGATTTATTTTAATGTTTTTATAAGCAAGAGATGGAGGTGTATTGTAATGAATAAATTTAAACTACTGGAAATTATTTTAGCTGCTAAAAGATATTTCATTATGTTTGTGAAACTGCATTCATTCACGCAATTTAGCATTGCACTCCTGTCTCAAGGTGGACAGTTAAAAAAGAACACGATACATCGTCTTTTTTATTCCATGCAATCTTCTTCCTTGCCAAAACCTGGTGCCTACATTACCCACAATGCAACTTACAGTTCGGTTGGAGATTCAGGGTGTTATGCTGCGTTCCATTTATCTTATCTATGATTTTAGTTTGTATCTCTGTTATTTTGAGGAAGTTGAATCACATAGTATTGAAAAAAAAAAAAACTTACGGTGGAGAGTAGTTGCAGACCAGATAGACCGCTTTAGTCCAGATCATTCCCCACACGTTCATGTTGTAACACACGTTGATGGCACAGCCAATACGATTGCTAGTCGCCCACACCAACTGAAAATTGAAACACACACACAAACAAAGTACAGTGTTCAGCGGTCCTCTCACATTTGTAGCTGAATTTTTAAAAGGCAGCAGCCATCAGGTGTTAGTATCGCACGATCTGCAGTACAGCATGATTTTACATGATTTCATGGAGCTCTCACACTAACATAAAAAATAATGATAAACTTTTATAACCTGGAAGAATTTAATCAAATGGATCTGATAAAGAAAAGAACTCATATATTCACAGAAGAATATTTCTTAACAGCTCCACACAGGTGTTATTACTAATTTTAATGGAGTGAATCTCTTCTTTGTGGTCTAATCAGCCTGAGTAATTAAAAACACCTGTGTGGGTATGCAGGGCCATTGCCGCTTAAATATCACAAATTGATATACATTTTTTAAGTAAAAGACTAAAATGGTCCCAAGGCATTGTTAACTCTTTAAGACAAGATTAGATAAGACAGAAATAAAAAAAAGCTCTTACCTGAGTGTAGTGAGTACAAACAGGTCCTGAACACCTGAGTGGGCAGTGTGGGTTACACTCCTGGGAGTAGGGATAGCTGTAGTGCCTCACCTCATCATACCAGGCCTGGACATGGTAGGTAGGCGGACGGTCCCTAAAGTCACACAAAAGGTTTTATACAGTATCCTTTCATTATATCACCCAAAAATTGAAGACATGTCTATAAATGCAATCTCATCTAATTTATTGGTAATGTCTAGTAGCTAAACTACACTGTTGAAGTTTCCATGAGCAAGGCACTTCACCTGACCCTGAAAAAATGGACCGATAAAGGCAAAAAATTCTTCCCTTTCTCATAGACCGTTTTCACAGCAGACATTTTAAACACGTCATAGCAGGAACAGCACAGGTGTAATTGATAACATTAACGATGGCCACATTCAGTTTAGATGAGCCATTTCCAGGCTCCTGGTATTGTACATGCTCGCTTATAATGCATGGCTTAATGGGGCACTTAATGGAACTCAGCCATCATTATTGGTACTAGTTACACCTGTGCTTGTCATGCCGTGATCAGAATACGTCCAGGATTTTAATTAGACCTTTTCACAGTTGTGAGAAAAGGCCTAATTAGCCACAATAGGTGAAAACACCTGTGTGGATGTACGGTGGGCTTTGATTTAGAGACACAACCTGGGTGAGACAGTCTATTTTGGAATCATACAGTAAGTTCTTAAGGAAATAAGAAATATAAGATATAAGATATATTTACTATTTTTAGCCACTTGGGGGCAGCATTACAAGCTGAAAAAAAACATATTAACACTGACATATTTTGACCTTCTAAAGGCAAACATGTTAGCCAACAGTTGCGTATTTACACATCTAGCAGACCTGGAGCAATATTAGCATACATTAGGAGTTGTGTTTCTGACCACCTGATAGATTTAAGTCCAATATTCACTCTTGTTTTAGCTCTGTTTTGGTCTCTACCAACTCATGAGGGAAATATCTGACTATTCACTATGCTCACCAGCTAGTTGCTAACTGTGTCTGTCCAACGTCTCATCCCTACTCAATATATTTTGCGGCTTGGGCAGAAGCCCCCAGCGTCATTGCCTTTTTGTGGTCAACATTGTGAAACGATCGTGGTTAGGTTTAGGCAACGAAACTACTTGGTTAGGTTTAGAAAAAAGATCAGGGTTTGGGTTAAAATAAGTACGTCTGTTACGTAAAATAAGACTTTTGCGTTCTTAATAATACGCCCGCTGCTTACTCTAAAGGGGGCCTTGTGCGTCGGTATCAAGAAGCCAAGGTTTACTACTGCCCAAGAGTAGGAATGTCACAAGAACATATACTTTGGTGTTTTTATTTATTGTTTTTTTACTGTAGTATCGAATTGGGTATCAAGAATCTTGGAATTTCACTAGTATTTGTATTGTCTACTAGATTTGGTATCGTGATATCCCTACCCAAGAGTCGATATTTGACACCTGCTGTTTGGTTTTGGACAGGTTGCGTAAAGTGGGATCTTTTTTTGCTGAAAACTATCTGCCTGCTGTTGCTGGAAATGAATCTGATCAGAGAGTGAACCAAACAAAAAATTGCTGCCTGGAAAACCAAAAAACAATAGGCTTTGCTAAAAGATGCTGGTGAACTTCAGATCCGGGTGATAATTTCCTACGGGTTTGTCACTACAAGCCTTTTTCACACTACACAGTAATCAGTTTATCATAAAAACATACATTACATTTAAACAAAATTAATTTGGTATTACACCGATGTGGAAAAGGATAGTGCCTATTTAAGAAAACACTATTATTCATATCATATTACTATATACTATACTGTTGTATAAATCATAATAACACAGTTCCCTCCACTTCTTTGTACATACACACCTGCCCCAGTGCGCTCCAAGGTTTTGGCCTATTTGTGTCAACATGTGGCTCGGTCCATGTTCCCATCGGCAGGTATGTGCCCAGTGCTCTGCGCTCCTCTCTAACTCGTAATCCCATACCTGGGGAGCACACAAACACAGAACAACACACAGGTTCTTGGTTAAAGAGTTATTTGCCTTTGGAAAGATGAACTTAGGTCAACTCTGAAGGTCAGTTCATAGACTGTATATAAGAAGTGGACGAAGTCACCGTGACGTCACCCATTAGTTTGTGGACTGCTGTTTTGAAGCCTCGAGTTTAGCATTTTAGCCGTCGCCATCTTGGTTTCTGGCAGTCGCCATGTTGATTTTTTGCAACCAGAAGTGATACAAGAGCGTGGAACACTGAATAAGACATTTTTAGTAAACCGAAATGTTACAATTAACTTTCATGAATTGAAAACACACTGTTGTAAAGATGAAAAACGGACAACACCTAGACCGGACAACGCCGT
Organism: Adelosebastes latens; assembly: GCA_916700685.1. Taxonomy (NCBI): domain Eukaryota; kingdom Metazoa; phylum Chordata; class Actinopteri; order Perciformes; family Sebastidae; genus Adelosebastes; species Adelosebastes latens. The sequence continues at coordinate 17,051 of CAKAKR010063754.1, read as the reverse complement.
GGTAGCGACCTGTCAATCACAAGGTAGCCACGCCCTAAAGCATTCCCTGCTTTATGGTCTATTTGACTCTAAAAGGGACCATAATTTACTAAATGAACATCATGCTGTAATGAAGAAGACTTGAAACTAGCGATTGAGACCATAAACTCATGTTTACAATGTTTTCTGAGGTAATAAATCAGGTGAGAAGTAGGCTCATTTTCTCATCGACTTCTATACAATCACACTTCTTTTTGCAACCAGAGGAGTCGTCCCCTGCTGGCTATTAGAATAATGCAAGTTTAAAGCACTTCCACATTGGCTTCACTTTTCAGACCCGGAGGTTGCCCGCTGGGTCAGCTAGGGTACTATTTTTTTCAGCTGGTGGCTAAAGCATTAGGTTTGGTAATATTACTTGTCTTTTGGGCTCCAGGTTAAACTCAATGAGTCCAGAGCAGCTTTGCATCCAGATGTTTGCAGACCTGAAACTTCACTCTGGATTACCCTCATGATTTAAGTGGCCACTTACTGTAGTTGTGGCTTTGATTGCAACTCATTACATTTTTCAGCTATCTCATCATCCTCTCTGAGTAAACTAAGCTACCATAAATTCCATTGAAACTAATCTGAAAGCAACCATCCATACTTGAGGCAGAGTGAACCTGCTCTTTCCTTCAAGGTAGAGTGGCTGTACGCAAGCCTCTCGCAAATTTAACACAGTATAGTCAAAAGGAGGCCTCTCACATTCACTCTCTTACACACAGACACGTACATGAGAGAGAATGGAAACAGAGAGGTATCACCACCACCACATCAACTTGCAGCTCGGTGCTACTATTCAATGTGGTTGTTTCATAGCTTGTTTCCAGTAAGTTTTGGTCTCGTAAAACAAGCTGAGAGAGAAAAAAAGCTGACAAATAAAAGCTACCAAAACAGAGACTCTCTGTTTGGAGGCTTGATGCCATCTTTACTGTAAAAAAAACTTGAGAAAATTAAACTCAATTGAAGTCAAAATACCTGAAAACTGTTTTGAACAAAGCAGGAAAGCAGACCATGGGTATAAGATTGAGCAATTCAAATGTTGCGGCAGAAGTTAATTTACTGTTGACTTTGTTGGGGAGGGAGAAGAATAGGTGCAGTGTGCTCTGCTGCCGGCATACTGTTTGGTTGCATTACGGCTATCACGCGTCAAAACTAATAGGATAATGCTTAAGTGTGGAGTTGTAACTGCTCTGATTGACCACCATAATGCGTTCCATATGGTTGGTAAGGCTAACACACTGTGCACACTGTTGCCCCTTCACTGTGCTGCTGCTTACTGTTCAGGCCTGATTGGAGAAGAGATATTTTGACTCTTTACTTCGCCAACACTGGAGTGATTTTCTGCTCCAACCTCCTGCAAGGTTTCCATGTGATACTATATTTTTTCACATTAGATTGTAATCGTTGGGTAGAATTCTTATCATTCCAATTTTGATTGACCGTACTTTAATTTAACTTAAGTTAAAAAATTGCATGATTCTCTAAAAGCCCTGACACACCAAGCCGACAGTCGGCCGTCGACTTGGGGCCGTCGGTGAGTGTCTGTCGGCCTAGTTTTTATGGTGTGTCCTGCACCGTTGGCTCTAGTCTGCCCATGTCTGACGTTTTTCGACCGATTCAGCATGTTGAATCAGTAGCAGAGCCCATCGGTGAGAGAAATCACTCTGATTGGATGTTCAGCTTAAGTGAATCAGTGCTCAAGAAGAGAAACGGAAGTGAGGAAAACTGCAAATGAGTAAAGTCAAGAGGGCGCACACAAAAGGCTCTTCTCATCTTTCATCTTAATCTCTTCTGATCATTCCAATACACAGATATTTTCACGACGTGGGCGTCTGGAATGAAGCTAAGTGATGATTGAGAGTGGTGTGAAAATGGTCGGCAAACATCGCTTTGTTCCATGTACGTATCATAACAACGGCTTGTACATTCGTCCCGTTCACGATGAAAATGACTGAGCCATTCAGATTTCAACAAAAACAAGGATCAGTCCAGATTGGAAGGAGCCAGTCTGACAGGCGGCTCAGCCTGAAATGGATCGGCCGTTCGGGAGTCTTTCCGAACTTCCCAATGGCCAGTCCGCCCCTGATAAAAAGACTTCCGCCTTTAGACATTTTCGGACAACACTTTGTGGAACCCATAATGAGCCCTTAAGCCTTCTTATAAAGCAATACTGCCCACCTGCACAAGCCATGTGTCACTACTCTTGCAGGTTATAATGAAATTCGAGTTCAACTCGAAGCTTTCACTGCAAACAATCTTCAGCGGATACTAATGTCCTCTGCCAGCTCATTATTCTCTCTGTGTTCTTGTTATTCTTCACCCTCAATTATCCAGCAGAGAGGAAGATGGACTGCCCGCCAGCCTTTGGAGAAAGGTCACAGTAACAACTACCAATCTCCTTTTGCATTCCAAAGGGCATTAAGTTCCCAAAAATACAGAGCTGTTTCCAGCCATCTGCCAGGACCACCTCTGCTACAGAACTACGTGCAAGATGTGCAGTCTTACAGTAGTAGATTTAGGGCGAATTCAAGAAAGCAATATTGAGGAATAAAACAAGAAGCCATGCTTTGCTTTGGGAATTCAAAGTACGCAATATGCATCACGTAAATGCTTGTAATTCAAACTTTAAAGAGGTCTCAGGAAAATCTGCTGGGCAAGAGATGACATGCTTTAGATCAACTAACGCAACAGTGCTTTAAAGACTTTGGCTGAATGTCTTTTGTATAAAATTAAGAAGTCAGAGCTGCAATGAAAGTGCAGCCCTTTTGGCCTCCAAATTCTACAATCTGAAAACCAAATACTTGGCCCTCATCAGTCCCCAGGCCTTACCACATCATTATCATCAGTAATAGTATCCCTTGCTAAAGAAACACTGGATTAGTTTACATGACATACATTTACACTATCGTGCCCGGCACTTCAAACGGCGAGGCTCGTCATGTTTGAAATAGATTCACCGCCGCGGCACCCAAAATGAGATGCGTGGAGGATCAAACAAAAGATAACAACGGCCTCGGCCAGGGTTTGAGTGAGCTGGGTGAAGAAAAGCCTGAGGGGAAGCTTGTGAGGCTGAAGATCAGGAAGGCAAAAAGAGCGAGGAAGGGAGAAAGAGAGTCAGCAGGAGGAGAAATGGAGTGATAGAGTAAGGAGACGCAGGGCAGGAAGGGAAGGAGGGAGGGCAGGATGGTTGAGGTAGAGGGCAGGACAACACTGCGGGGGTGAAAGCTGGATATGGGCCAGGGTCAGCGAGGGCAGACAAGCAGGAGGCCGGAGCTACAGCTAGCCAGATGGTGGCTTTGGATTTCAGATTTCGATCGTTCCCTCCGCCTTTCTTTCCCTACTCCGTTGTCTTTAGCTGACAGAGCTAGCAGAGTCAGGAAAGCACTTTTCTCTGAGAAAGATTTGTGACTTTAGTGTCAAACCTCCCTCATTTGGACAGTTTTGCTAGATGTCGACCCTCAGAGAGTAGTGTGTGTACTCTTTCATTGTATGATACATACTGTATATACTCATGCAGTCACAGGGCACAGACACAAACAAACTGATCCAGATTATTCATCCTGATTTATGTTTTTTTATGTTTGCCTCATGGATGATAAACACATACAAGTTACTGTTGCTACCATAGACTGTGTCTAAGAAGTTGACGTAGTCACCTTGACGTCACCCATTGGTTTGTGATCTGACGTTTTGAAGTCTTGAGTTCGGCATTTTTGCCGTCGTCATCTTGTATTTTTGCAACCAGAAGTGACAAGAGAGGGTGGAGCTAAGTACAACCGAATGCTGAATAAGACATTTTCAGGTGACCAAGATGTTACTTTTAACTTTCAAGAACTGAAAGCACACTGTGAAAGGGTTAAAGTTGTAAGACGAAAACACGGACAACTCCCAGACCGGACAACACCGCGGTAGTGACCTGACAATCACAAGGTAGCCACGCCCTAAAGTATCCCCTGCTTTATGGTCTATTTGACTCTAAATGGGACCATAATTTACTAAATGAACGTCATGCTGTATATTGAAGAAGACTTGAAACTAGAGGTTGAGACCATGAACTCATGTTTAGTAGGCTCATTTTCTCATAGACTTCTATACACTCTGACTTCTTTTTGCAACCAGAGGAGTCGCCCCCTGCTGGCTATTAGAAAGAATGCAGGTTTAAGGTACTTAAATTGGCATTGGCTTCACTTTTCAGACCCGGAGGTAGCCCTCTGCTTACACACGGTGAGGAAATACAACACAGTGGATGGGCTGGTCATGAACGTGGCTTTTTCTAACAGCGGCAACAGTACATGACCGACAGCTGTGTCCTTACCATGTACTCCATGTTGGAGGCAGGAGGGTAGACCTGACCCCGCAGCTTGTTGTGCAAGTCCAGGATGAGGTGCATGTCGCCCTCGCTGATGGCCCTCTTTCCTCTCGACCTGGCTCTCCACCACTCCTCATCCTTGACCCTGTACTTGTCCAGGATGGACTCGAGTTGCGTGGAGTTGGTGAGGACCACGGCCAGGACGGTCCGGGTCAAACACAGGAGCAAGCTCGCTGCTCTAACCCAGCCCGGCAGGGGAAGAGACCTCTTCATGACGGGGGAAAAATAGCTACCGCTGCTGAATGAAGAGTATACTTACTGATGTCTGCAAAACAGAGAGAGTGAGCTTTAGTTTGAATTTCAGCTTTATTCTTTCAGACTGTTCACTTGCTGCATATGAGAACAACATTTCCATGCAGCTGTTTGCTGCACTGCTCGCTATTAGCTCATTATTTGGTGCTTTTTAAAAATAGAAGAACTTGGACTTCTGGGTAACTGTACATCGACACACATTAAAGTGGCAGTAAGCAGAATGTTTTTGGCATCATTGGGCAAAAATTACATGATAACTTTTCAGCATATTGTAATTCAAGTGTTCTGAGAGAAAACTAGACTCCTGCACCTCCTCATGGCTCTGTTTTCAGGCTTTAGAAAATCTAGCCCATGACGGGAGACTTTGGCCAATCACAGGTCATTTCAGAGAGAGAGAGAGCGTTCCTATTGGCTGTTCAATCAACGGAGGCAGCTGTCAATCACTCGCGAACTCCGATCAAACGGTCAAACTAGGCAGCGCTGATCAAATATGAATCAATATTTTGTTACTGTAATGCCTATTTCTCTCATAAAATGTTTTCAGAAACATCTTGTAGTGTACTGTTTAGCTGGAAAATGAGAAACTTTGTGACCCGGCAGCTATATTGAGATCAGTTGAGGAAATACCAAGCACCGCCCACCATCCGGAGCAAACTTTCTCATTTTCCAGCTAAAATGCTACAAGATGTGATGAAAAAATTTGAGGCGAGAAATAGGCATTTTAGTAACAGAATATTGATTCATATTTGATCAGCGCTGCCTAGTTTGACCGCCTGGTCGGAGTTTGTGAGTGATTGACAGCTGCTCAGAGACGGCAAGGCTCCAGCTCTGCTCTGATTGGTTGTTTTCCTCCAGTCTGTGAAATCTTGCAGATGCCGTTAGGAGCACCGAAGGACACAGAGGCACATGATTTTTTTCAGATTACCTGTCTAATGCACTAATGTCAGGATATAGGGACCGTTTTATAAAAAATAACTTTTTTTTAATCATATTTGCTCCATTTCTACCCACTGCTGCTTTAATTTCCTCCCTTCTTAGCAAGCTCATATACTACAGCATCTTCATAAAAGGCAACCTTGAATCTGTCCTCTGTCTCTGTTTAAATAATGCTGTAATTATAGGGGGGACTTCACTTCAAACAGTAAAGGCAAATATGTCTTTCAGCAGCCTGAGTGCATCGGCAGGTCACTGCATCGCTACACACACAGTAGGACCAGTGTAAACCCAGTGTTCACACGTTATGCTACAGAGCATATGAGAGTTAGTGCGCATGCCTGAGTCATGCACTGGAGGGAGGCTAATTTTTTATATAAAAAAAACCCAGATTAAATTATAATTATTATCTTTTCTTTCAATGATCCCTTCAAGAAATAAAAAAAATATTCCAGTGATATTTTTATACAAAAAGTAGTTCCAATAATAAGTTTAATTATGTAATACACTGAATGTGAATACATTTATCTGTGCAATATATCCTTGATGCAATATACACCTCAAGTGCAACTTTGTTTACATTTTATTTATTACATCTACTCTACCTATTTTACAAGTGCAATTACCTCTGTTTACATTACATCTATTTTTATATTTGATACTTCTAGTGTAACACTTCTGTTTATATTTATTTATTACATCTACTCTACCTGTTTTATTTGCTTTATAACTGTGTGTGTTTTACCTGTTATATGTTTTATCTGCCTCGTTTAGTCTTGTCAAGTATTTGTTTTAAAGCACTGACCAGAAGTGGCAACTGTGAATCTCTGAAGTTGTATTTAATACAATGACAATAAAGCTTTCTATTCTATTCTATTATAGAAAATATTGTAAAATAATTTTAAAAAAAACACAAAACGTGGTTCACTATAAACTCACTTGTGATGAACACACACATGTCCTGAATAATAACAGTAATTTTATAGTAAACTAGTAAATTGCAGGTTTACCTTTAAAATTCCACCAAACTGATCTCCCAGGTGCAATATTCCAGATGCCAGAACTTCTTGAGGTTATTGCAGAGTGAAGGTTTTCCAACCCATGGAGCCTTTAATTCCCTCCATCACACAGAATGAGTGCAGTTAGTCTCTACACATCCACACTGGAAGAGAGAGAGAGAGAGATGTCTATAGGTAGACCTGTTGAATTCCTCTGCTTGCTCAGTGCGCTCTACTGGCTGCTCATTTTGCGTTTATATGCCAAATTTGCGCTTAGCAACGCGCAACGCAGAGGACCACGCCTCCACACACACACACACGCACACACACATCTGTTGGAACTCCAGCGTTGATCTATTTGAGGAGGCACCTGATCCTGATCGCACTAGAAGTGACGTGAAGGTAAACTTGTGGATGTTGTGAGAGCAGCCCACTCCTGTTACAAATACTTTCCTTTTACAGGTTTTTTGTTTGACAGGAAGACATGGTCAAAACTAGATATTGGCAGCAGAGAAAATAGGCTACAGTCTTATATATATATATAATACAGTCATATAATATAAAGCCGCCTGATGAAAAACCACAATGCCTATAATATAAAGATTCCTAAGGATTAAAGCAGCAGTAGGTAGAAAAGTTATTTTTATAAAACAGTCACTACATCCTGACAGTAGTGCATGAGACAGGTAATCTGAAAAAAATCATGTGCCTCTGTGTCCTTCAGTGTCCTTCGGTGCTGCTAATGGCAACTGCAAGATTTCACAGACCGACCAGAGGAAAACCAATAGGAGCCGAGCTGGAGCCTTGCCATCTCTGAGCAGCTGTCAATCACAGGTCACAAACTTTCTCATTTTACAGCTAAACAGTACACTACAAGATGTTTCTGAAAACATTTGAAGCGAGAAATAGGCATTACAGTGACAGAATATTGATTCACAATTGAACTGCCTAGTTTGATCGTTTGATCGGAGTTCACAAGTGATTGACAGCTGCCTCCGTTGAATGAACAGGAACGCTCTCTCTCTGAAATGACCTGTGATTGGTCAAAGTGTCCTGTAACGGGCTAGATATTCTAAAGCCTGAAAACAGAGCCATGAGGAGGTGCAGAAGTCTATTTTTTATCAGAACACTTGAATTACAATATGCTGAAAGGTTATTATGGATTTTTTGCCCAATGATACCAAAAAACTTTCTGCCTACTGCAGGTTTAAGAAGCCAACTTGCAGTTATGACATTTCATTTAGTCATTTCTTATGGTGTTACTGTGTGTATTCTACAGGAACACAGTTTGCAGTCATATCCAGGGCCCAGAACCCTAACCCTAGACCTGTAAAACGCAACAGACATCAAGCATCACAATGGTTTTAAGACAAAAATTTGAAGAAAATATTTTTATTTTAATAAATAACTGTATTTATTAATTGGTCAGTGATATTTTTGGCTTAAAAGTGTTTTGTCAGTTTCATTACAATTTACACTTTTATTAACAAATAAGTGTGGTCGAGCAGATGAAAAACTGTGAGAATGAGAGTTACAAGGGTGAAACGTGTATTTATTTATTTATTTGTTAATTTAAATAATAAACAAAACCAGCATTAAAAAAATATATTATTATTATTATTTATTTATTCATTTTTATAGAGGGCGACCAGCACCCTCCAGAAGGTGGCGCCCTAGGCGAACGCCTATATGGGTACATGCCTTAAGCCAGCCCTGTCATGTCTGTACAGCGTCCTTGCAAAAATAGTAGAATATAAAATAGTTATTATATAGAAATAATACTTTGCACAAATGCATCAAACATCCCATTCATGAGCGTCTGTGAGTGTTCCTTTCCTTGAGGGCAGAGTGAACTTGTCTGAGATCACATCAGGTCTTTTTCTGTGTGTGAGAATGGCAGCAGCAGCCAGCAGGGTGGCCAGTATTCCCCCTACGACACAACCACAAAGCACTGATTCATCTGCCTTTACATACACTAGAGCAGTTGTGAAAGTTTGTGGGCTGTATGTGTGTGTGTGGGGGTTCTCTCTCTCTCTGCTTCCTCTACTCCAACATGCTCTTTTCCTTCTCTCTGTCAGCACAAAGAAGACGTTTAAATTGTCACTGAGGTGCAAAGGCAGGGCAAAATGAAGAGAAATATGTATAACAATGCAAATAACGTCTAACTAATATCTTGGGTGCACAAACAGCATCAGCAGTGTTTCTGGTTCAGCCTGATGACAGGCAGCCTACAAGGGTAATAGTATCTTATACAGTATATTTGTCATTTGCAAAATTGGTATTAATAATAATTATAGTCCAGACAACCTTAAATGCAGACAGTCACCAAACTTTCATCCTTATTCCACTTATAATGTCCAGTTTTAAATGATTAATAGTGATTACTGTGTGCCAGATAACACTGATATTTGCTTTAGTGATTATATAGTATGATCCAAGGATAATTTCAACATTACTGATAAAGGCACCACAATATTAGTTTGATCTCTTTACAAGCATCTGCTGCCCTCTCTTGGACAAAGAAGAGACTTTCAGTCTTCAGCCTTCAGCAAGCCATCCATTCATCAGCGATGTTTGAGCTGAGCCAGTAGCATCCGTCACCTTGTAATCTTAAAAAGACAAGAAAGATTGTTTTTTTGAAGCCATTTGTTTTTACATGAAGTGATTCATGGAGTACTTGAACTGTAAAGCTGTTGCTCTGCCATGGCAATAGGACCATGGACTCCTCATGTGGCTGCTGTAGGCTACTGCAGCTCAGATATTAACAAACTCTTTCTGTCATTTGCCCTCGAGTCACACTAAAAGTAAACTATCTGTTTACTTTTAGGGTGACTCGAGGGCAATGTTTGTTTTGGCCCGATCTGAAGACCAGATCACTGCTGAGTAAGCGGTATTGACAACAACTATAGGTTGTGCATACAGTTGCTGCATCTTTGCTCTTTCCTAGAAGACATCGGCCAGATGGGGAAGTTGTGCACTTCGCCAGATGACTGCACATCACTTATGCTGTGATTATAAATAGTCAAAGACCTCACGAGCTGATGTCTAAATCAACTGCCACATTTATAAGTAATAAATGACATACAAATCAATAAATAACATGATTCAATATAATAAATGTAAAGTAATGTATTTATGTATGGCTACATTTTTTGATTTTTAGTTTAAGCACATATTTTTGAACATGTTTGAATAAAACCTTGACTATCGGCACACTCTTTTAAGTGTCTGCTGGATGTTTTTCTTTTCTTTTTTTGCAACTTTCAGCCAGTCAGCCAGTCTGTAAATATGCATGTCAGTGTGTTTTGGCAAGATGAGGAACAGATCAAACATCAGTGCAAGAGACAGGCAAATAAAGTCCCATATTGGAGGAAGCAGCCAATTAATAATTAATTACAGATTTGACGTCATGATGCCACTCTGACTTTATTTCCAGGGACAGTCTGTCAGATAAACACACAGGTACTGTTGTCTAGTTGAATCGTTTTCACAGAGATTGCTCTCAGTTAAATCTCCGTCAACTGACAAATTGACATCAAGATGGGAAACATGTGCCCTGGTGAGGACGCGGCCCTCCTGACCTCTGTTGCTCGAGACATCTGCCCTTTCCCAAGCTACAACCCCAGTCCTCTTTTCGGCAAAATGCTGTCCTTCAACTCTTCACTTCAGCTGAGGGACCACTACAGGACAGTGCAGTCCTCCCTGACCCCCAAGCAGCTGGAGGACTTCACCCAGGGCCTGAGGACCACTTTTGGCAGGGAGGGCAAGGTCACTCTTGGTGGGGTGGGGGTAGTGGCCCTGTCCCTGGCTGTGCTGTTTGACACTCTTGCCAGAAAGGCCAGGGGAGAGTGGGTGTCAGACTCAGGGCCCATTCAAGGTTTATTTCTCAAAGGCCCGAGAGGGTACTATCCACCGCATGCCTACACAGCCAGCGAGTACCTGAGGCTGGTACCCCACATTGCAAACAACCCCACCAGGATGAGAGAGGAGTCAGAGAGGTAGGTACTGCAATGTGTATTTGTGTGCATGTGCCCTCAGTTTACCACTATTGAATGTGTGTACTTTAAGTCAGCTTTGTGTGATTTTATTGTCTGTTTATCTCACCAAGGTACCTCAAGCAGTTAAAAATCGATGACCTCTCTTTGGACAAGTTGGTAAAAAACGACAAGATACCGATAAGGGAAGAGATCACAGAAGTCAATATGATGCTGGGATTCTTTTTTGCAACCAGTTTGCAATATCACATCCACTGCATCAACTCTACGCTTGATGTGCATGGCTTCCGTAGTAGAATAGATGAGCCAGATGAAATGGTATTTAATCTCAACTGTGACCCGGAAGCTGTTGACAAAGAATTTTTGGCTGAAGTGCAAAAATCTGACCGTCGCACCCAAGACGCCTTTGAAAACTGCAAGACTGTGCAAGGTCGGGATTTACCAAAGACATGGCTGCACCGTGTTGCCTGGTTTGAATGGCTACATATCATGCACATCCCATTGTTTACAGCTGGAATTGCTAGTGTTTCTTCAATGGTTGGTCAAAAAGGTGAGTTTGATCTGAAGGCCAATGCACTCGGAAAATGGGTAGAGTAGTTAGAACTTTTGTTCCTTTCTGTCCAATATCATGAACTTATATTTTGGGAGTAACGGTGTAGCAACTCCAGCTAATACTAACTATGTGGGTGTCATTTGAAATCATCAGTGGTTGTAAAATTGGGGAAATGACTAGTGTAGTTGCTGTATGTGATATGTGTAAGTACAGTAAACACTGTATGCCCAGCAGGATTTTAAATGTGTCATATTAAGTCATGACTCTCTATTCTGTGTTCAGAAAGTGAATTCAAACTAACAAAACTTGTTTATTAAACAAATAACATTGTTAATTAAATGCAGATCACCACAGTTTCATCCTTATTCCAATTCAAGATTCAAGATGTTTATTACATTATTACGTATACATAGTTTAAACAGACACACAGGGCGGACGTGAGGGGCGGTGGATGGGTCCAACAACTTTGGCTTTCATCCAGGAGACCACTGCTCGTGTCCCGTGCGTTACGTCTCACTTTCACTTTACAATCTGCTGATCAGTCGTGTCCCATCTTCACAATGTCCTGTCACATTTTCACTGAACAAACGTAGTCATTTAAAGCCCAAGTGTGTTTTCCTAAACCTAACTAAGTGGCTTTGTTGTCTAATCCTAAGCAAGTGTTTTTGTTCAATTCACAACATTAAGCATGTTTACTGCAACCGAAAAGTGACGCTAAGGGGTTTGACAAAGCGTCAGTATGTGACGAGTTGGGATGAGAATGTGCTGGTTGCTCTGCTCATATATATATACATATATATATATGTATATATATTTGTATATATATATAAGTCAAAGGGGTCAATTGGTGCATGGTAGCCCAAACAACAATAAAAGGGTATACTACACTTTCAAGTAGATTCAATAGCATAAATCAAAATAATATGTAGAGGGTCCAAGTGATTAATATAAATGTAGGGCTCCGATCTACAGCCTTTGGTTAACGTACAAACAACTTATGATTATGTATTTATTAGCATGAGTATTTGAGCTATATGAATTGAAAATCAGTAAAATAGATACACTGAACTACACTAGGCCAGTATCCCAGATAGCCCACTCAGTCCTTTTTACCTGCTGAAATTCCTTTAAAGGACCATTACAACCCATAAAATAAAGTTTTCACCTGCCAAAAACTGATTGCAGCTCCTACCTGGTGACTGGAAGGTTTTTTCTGTCTCAGAATGGTTTGATTTCATTCATGAGGATTATATCTGACAGATTATAGCCCACTCTGTCCTTTTTACCTGCTGAAATTCCTTTAAAGGACCATTGCAACCCATAAAAGTTGTCACCTGCCAAAAACTGATTGAGCTCCTACCTGGTGACTGGAAGGTTTTTTCTGTCTCTGAATGGTTTGATTTCATTCATGAGGATCATATCTGACAGATTATAGCCCACTCGGTCCTTTTTACCTGCTTAAATTCCTTGAAAAGATCATTACAACCCATAAAATACAGTTTTCACCTGCCAAAAACTGATTGGAGCTCCTACCTTGTGACTGAAAGTTTGTTTCTTTCTCAGAATGGTTTGATTTAATTCATGAGGACTATATCTGACAGATTATAGCCCACTCAGTCCTTTTGACTTGCTGAAATTCCTTTAAAGGACCATTACAACCCATAAAATACAGTTTTCACCTGCCAAAAACTGATTGAGCTCCTACCTTGTGACTGAAAGGTTTTTTTCTACCTCAGAATGTTTTGATTTCATTCATGAGGATTATATCTGACAGATTATAGCCCACTCAGTACTTTTTACCTGCTGAAATTCCTTAAAAGGACCATTACAATTCATAAAATACAGTTTTCACCTGCCAAAAACTGATTGCAGCTCCTACCTTGTGACTGAAAGGTTTTCTTCTACCTCAGAATGATTTGATTTCATTCATGAGGATTATATCTGACAGATTATAGCCCACTCAGTCCTTTTTACCTGCTGAAATTCCTTTAAAGGACCATTACAACCCATAAAATACAGTTTTCACCTGCCAAAAACTGATTGCAGCTCCTACCTTGTGACTGGAAGTTTTTTTTTTAGCCTGAGAATGGTAAGAGAACTCTGCCACGTTTGTAAAACCATAGTCATTCAGGTGTGTGCATTCAAACGTATAATCCTGTTTGTGTGTGATTGTGTCTTTTCTGGTGCATACAATCATTATAAAGACTGGTAAGATATGAAGGATTGCATTGACTCATTAAGCATTTTTCCCCATTCCAGCTTATGCTTTTTTACTGCTGCGGTGTAAATGTTTTTAAAAAGATAAATGCACATCATCTGCATACGCTCGTATTAATAGTTTTAGGTGGAGTTAAATGGAGGTTCTGCCCTTCATTTATTCATTGCCATGGTGAAGCGTATTACTGCAGCTGCATTGATGATGATATTTCCACTTACTCAGTCCCACTCTCTGATAGAGTTCTATAAAAAATAATCAATGTGCGGGTCAATGTCCTTCGGCAAGATGACAACAAGATCAAACAGGGACACAGTCACATGGGGTGAATCAAGTGAATCATTAATTACAGATTCTACATCAGGATCCCACTGTGGTTTTATTTGTGATGTCCAGGGACAGCCTGTTAGACGCACACAGAGAAAGCACTGAACTTTTTTGCAGAGATTGTTCTTAGTCAAATCGCTGACTGACAAATTCACCTCAAGATGGGGAACATGCAGTGCCCTGTTGAGGACGCAGCCCTCCTGGCCTCTGTTGCTCGAGACATCTGCCCTTTCCCAAACTACAACCCCAATCCTCTTTTCGCCAACATGCTGTCTGTCAACTCTTCACTTCACCTGGGGGACCACTACAGGACAGTGCAGTCCTCCCTGACCCCCAAGCAGCTGGAGGACTTCAACCAGGGCCTGAGGACCACTTTTGGCAGGGAGGGCAAGGTCACTCTTGGTGGGGTGGGGGTAGTGGCCCTGTCCCTGGCTGTGCTGTTTGACACTCTTGCTAGAAAGGCCAGGGGAGAGTGGGTGTCAGACTCAGGGCCAATTCCAGGTTTATTTCTCAAAGACCTGAGAGGGTACTACCCACCGCAGGCCTACACTGCCAGCGAGTACCTGAGGCTGGTACCCCACATCGCAAACAACCCCACCAGGATGAGAGAGGAGTCAGAGAGGTAGGTACTGCAATCCACACAATCACTGTATTTAGTACATGTGTAAAACAGAAGAGAATAGACTTCAAGCCTTTGGGTCGCAGCTAAGCACATGAAACACGTGCAGTTGCGAGTCCTGTGTAGACAGGTGAATTGATTATAAATGAGAGGAACAACTGAAAAATGCAACTGAAATGCTTCCCGTGTAGACAAGCAGCGACATGCAATATTGTGAGGCACTGCAATGTCCATCCACTTTGAGAGAGGGGTTGCCTTTGGAGTTCAAGGCTCAGTCGGTTGCGCTTATACAGCTGATTTCAGATCAAATATTGAATTGTCCCACATAGTTGAATTTCGAAATAAAAAGTTACAGTCCTGGTGTGTTGTGTACATGTTAATGTGTGAGCACATGTGAAAAAAACAAATTAGGTTTTTGCCAGTATTGAATGCATGTACAATATTCTGTCAGTTTCTGCATTTTTAAATTCCTTTATTTTTTTTGTGTGAATGATTTTTTCTTACCAAGGTACTTCAGGCAGCACAGGATTGGCATGCAAACTGTGGAAGAAAACCAGGGCCAGAGCAATGATGACATCACTGGGGTCAACGTCATGTTTGGGAATTTATTTCAAAACAGTTTGCGCATTCACCTACTCCGTATTGCCAACTTCACAGTTGTAGAGAAGATAGTTAAGTCTGTTACAGCGCAGAGGAAAAGCAAAGGAAATCCAGTCCCTACAGAAAGCCCCACTGAGACTGGAGTTGATGCAGCTCATGTCAGCAAAACCAGAAAGAGACGCATTCCTGCCCCTGAAATCTCTGTTATCTTCAATCTCAACTGCGATCCAGATGCAGCCAGCAAAGAATTTTTGGCTGAAGTGCCCAAATCAAACGACACGCAAGAAGCTTTCAAAAGATGTCAGCCATTAGCTAATCACATACCAGTGACATGGTTGCATTTCATTGCCAGGCTAGCCTGGCTAGATGTCATCAATGCCCCCATCTTTGATTTTGAACAAGGGCACGAATTATTGATAGCTCAAAGAGAAGATTTTGACCTGAAGGCCAATGCACTCAGAAAATGGGCAGAGTAGTTCATTGGTCAACTGACCAAATACATATGAAAAAACATATTACTTAAAAAAAAATAAAAGTTTGAATTAATTTCACTGTAATGCAGTCATGCTATTTTTAGCCAAACAGAGACAATCTTAAATAGTGCTTGTTGTGACAAAAGAAACAAAGATGAAACTAAAAGAGGAATTCAGCAAAATCAAGATAAAGGATAACTCAAGTGCAATAGGGTTGAAATAAAGCCATATTGGTAATTAATTAAAGGTCACATGCTTTTGAAGTTGTTAGATGATTGTCCGATCTACTGAACATTTTTGGTAACTTTTTAATCTGCTTGTTTGTGAGACCCTTTGAGAAACTTTTTGTTTGGATTTTTTGTTGCTTACTGTCCAATTTTGTAAAATAATAGATTGGGGGTAACAGTGTTGCAACACTAAATATCAAGGTAGCATTTGGAATAATCAGGGGTTGTAAAATTTGAGAAATGACTAGTGTAGTCCAAGTATGTGATATGTGTAAGTGAGCACTGTATGCCCAGTGGGATATTCAACGTGTCAATAAATATACATTTTAAGTCCCTCTATTCTGTCTTCAAAAGACAGATATCATGAGTAACAACTGACAGAAGTCTATATTTTGGTTCTAATCTCTTAACTCTACCAAATTTGTAAAACCATGGTCATTCAGGTGTGTGCATTAAAACGTATAATCCTGTTTGTGTGTATTTGTGTCTTTCCTACAGCATACAATCGTTATAAAGACTGGTAAGATATGAATGATTGCATTGACTCATTAAGCATTTTTCCCCATTCCATCTTATGCTTTTTCACTGCTGCGGTGTAATTATTTTTAAAAAGATAAATGCACATCGTCTGCATATGCTCGTATTAATAGTTTTAGGTGGAGTTAAATGGAGATTCTGCCCTTCATTTATTCATTGCCATGGTGAGGCGTATTACTGCAGCTACACTGATGATGATATTTCCACCTACTCAGTCCCACTCTCTGATAGAGTTCTCTAAAAAATAATCAATGTGCGGGCCAATGCCCTTCGGCAAGATGACAACCAGATCAAACAGGGACACAGTCACATGGGGTGAATCAAGTGAATCATTAATTACAGATTCTACATCAGGATCCCACTGTGGTTTTATTTGTGATGTCCAGGGACAGCCTGTTAGACGCACACAGAGAAAGCACTGAACTTTTTTGCAGAGATTGTTCTTAGTCAAATCGCTGACTGACAAATTCACCTCAAGATGGGGAACATGCAGTGCCCTGTTGAGGACGCAGCCCTCCTGGCCTCTGTTGCTCGAGACATCTGCCCTTTCCCAAACTACAACCCCAGTCCTCTTTTCGCCAACATGCTGTCTGTCAACTCTTCACTTCACCTGGGGGACCACTACAGGACAGTGCAGTCCTCCCTGACCCCCAAGCAGCTGGAGGACTTCAACCAGGGCCTGAGGACCACTTTTGGCAGGGAGGGCAAGGTCACTCCTGCCCCTGAAATCTCTGTTATCTTCAATCTCAACTGCGATCCAGATGCAGCCAGCAAAGAATTTTTGGCTGAAGTGCCCAAATCAAACGACACGCAAGAAGCTTTCAAAAGATGTCAGCCATTAGCTAATCACATACCAGTGACATGGTTGCATTTCATTGCCAGGCTAGCCTGGCTAGATGTCATCAATGCCCCCATCTTTGATTTTGAACAAG
>CAKAKR010063751.1:32283-45923 GCA_916700685.1 Adelosebastes latens | reverse complement strand
CAAGCATCGCTCAAAACCGTGAGGCGACACACGTCAGCTAAAACCACAATATCACTCTATATTTCAGCTGCTTGGCAGTAATGTTAGCTGACCAGACGAAGGTCTCTCCATGAATCAGTGCTGATCCTAGTGTTGACTTTTCCTGCTTCAGCCTCCCGACCGCGGCCGGAGGGAACAGGGGAGACACCGGAGTTTTGGTCGGAGACAATAACGTTTCTCTCTGCGGAGCCCCGTCACTTCACAAGACACGGGAAACCTCTGTTGGTCTGGAGGAGCTGCAGCAGTTATTTCTGCACAAACGTCCACTGTACGTTTACTAGATATTCTCAGAGCTAAACTAACTCTTCTGCAGTGTGTAGTGTGCGCGCATGCACGTGAGAGTGGAGCGAAAGAGCGAGAACGACCGCGGTGTGTGAGTGAAGGCAAGCAGGCAGAGTAGCAGAGTACAGCAGAGACTCCGGCCCTGGAGACCAAAGCTACGGTCTCCCCCGCGTCCTCCGACCGCGGCCAACACTGTTTAACAGACGGGCTTCACTAGATACAACTTTGCGGTTTTGGTGCTTCTGTGTAGTTTGTGTTGGAGTCTGAGTCTGAACAGCGTAGCCACACGCGAGTACGGGTGACACCGACCCGCAATGATTTATACGTGTAAGAAGTTACAAACAGTCCCTTTAATAATATAAAGGAGCAAATCATTAGCAGAACATGTCATCTCCCATAAATGATGGACTGGTTTCAACATTTCTTCTTCACTATTACAAAAGAAATGAGTTTCAAAACAGGAGAGCTCTGAGGGGTTCCTGTTGGGAGGTCTAACAAAATTACAGATAATAATGTGAATCTTTGAGAAACCATGCGGTAAAAAGTAGGACATATTGCACTGCTTCCATCGCATTGAAAATCCATTTGCTTGTCCATCAAACCAAAACCACTTTCAGTCCAATTCCTCACGTAATCAGCATAATTACTATCATTGTTCATAATGCATTATTCAGGGCCTGGGCTAATTATGTAGAAAGGGTGCTGCTGTTTCGAATTTTACAAATAGACCTGCACACATTATTGTTATTACTTAAAATGCATGAAGTGCACACAGGAAGGCATGTACAGAAGGTTTGGAACAAAGGAATCTCCGTTCCCAGCATTTAGTTTCTAGGAAATTACATGAGAAGTTGGCATGTTGTAGCGCAACAGAGTGCCGAGACGTAAAAAAGAAATACATTTAAAGTAAGTGTGCTGTTCACTGCGCTACATTCATCACACCTGACGTGAGAATGTGTCACAATACATTAATATCTTAATTACATTAATATCTTAATTTCTTTAATTGTGAATAAAGCGTAACAGAGACTTTTATGTGTACTGCAGGAGATGTTTACGATGGATCTCCAACCTCAGACCATCAGGGAGTTAGCAGGAAGAAGGACCTGCAGTGTGAGTGGAACTGTTGAAAGACGCAGAAAAACATAAAGTAATAATATACTCATAAAACATACCATAGGCAAGACTTTTACAGGTGGAGGGAACATGTAGGGCTGCATGAGGCCATGGATGTATGCAGAGAACAGAACACAGTGTCTCACGATGGAGTGTCATTGTGTCCAAAGGTTGTTGCCTGGCAGTATACGCCGTAAATGTTCAGGCTTCACATACAGTAACTGTGTCCTTTCGGGCTGCGTCACCCTACTGACTGAAAATAATATACTGATACAGCTCTTTGAAACCTTTTTATTGGAACTAATGGCTCCGAAATGTCATAATACGGCTGTTTTTGTATGTTTATGTATGGAACAATGCCATGACCTGCTACTTCAGCTGTGGCCACTACGACAATATAGCCTCCTGGGAGCTTAGCTGAGACCCCCAGAATGGGAAAGTAGCACTCCATATCTGTTATTGTCTTATTATAAGGAGACCAAAGCTACGATGTCTCCCCTGTGCCGTCTGACCACGGTCGGGAGGCTGAAGCAGATCTACAAAGTCAGTCGCGTCCCCTGGTGACCATGAATGTCGATATGGCGATCCATCCAATATTTGTTGAGATATTTTCCGATTTTCACCTCTAGATCGAGCCACACTGCTGCTATCTCTCTGTCCCACTGATTCATGTTAATTCATATAAAGAGAGAAAGCCATCAGAACATGACCCCATTGGTTTCAGATTCTTGTGTGAAAATAGATGACTTGTGCTGAGAAATATTTCACTTTCAAACCTTGAACTTTATCGAAGTTGGAATGCAGCGACCGGAATGACGGGCTACAAACAAACACAACCCTCCTCTCTGCCTTTTTCATGAGCTTGTAATATTTTGTTTTACTCTTTTTACTTTACCATTTCTCTTTCTTTTATGTGATCATTTTATGGTCCTCCTTCTTTGGCTCCAACTCTCCAACTATTTCTCAGTTCCAGGACTCTGCTGATCTTGTTGCTGCCACAATATAAAGTGTGCAATAGCTCCTGTTTTGTTCAGCTCTGCTTCTCCCCCCCTTTGGGGTTCAGAATGAAATCTGGTGTGCTGTTCTATCAAATCAAAAAGCCCTCTGACTATACTTCATATGCTGCAAATCCGTCTCTGCGCCAGTGTAACTAAGACAAATTAACATGCTTTTACTTTTTCTTCAACAAAGTAACAGCAATTCTGAGGCAATTCTTTCTCTTTCGGAGGAAGAAACGGCCTCGCAGATCGAGCCGCGTGTGACTTTGTTTGCAGACAGATAAGCACGCCGCTGTAAATCACGATGAGTAACACCAAGGCGCTTCTCACTTTTCTCCATTAGTGGGTTTTTGAATGAGTGCCTCTGGTCCACTCGTACCAAATCAAAAAGCCCCCGACAAGGACAGCTGCCAGAGGGGCCCCGTGTGATTTGCAAGCGATGCCATTTTCCCTCTGGCAGCGAATACAGATCGCAAACCATGACAGAGATTAAGCCACAATTCGTCTTTAGATTACAGTAATTAAACTGTCAGCGCTCACAGCTGCAATATTTCAAATGCGGAAAACATGCAATTCTTCAATGAGTTCACTTTAAACATCTTCAGGGTGACATCTGGAGCAAAACAGACTCCATTAAAACAACACAAATTTAATGAAGCTTTGCGTGTGCGGTGTGCAGCTGACGTCCGTTTATTTGACAGAATTAAACAGAATTACAGAAGGAAAGATTGATCAGAAACCTCTGGATCTTTTCAGCTGAATAAACACTCGTGTCTGACTCCAGTAAAGGCCGTTACACATTGATCATCTACCCACGTGTGCCATCCTGAATTGAACTGACATGCATTCATGCCATTGTGTGTCTCTCTGACTCAGAGCATCAGCCAAATGTCTGGAGTATAAATATCACAATATCTAAATAAAGCCCTGCCTGCAGTAGCAACATGCCAGAGGAGAGCGCGGAGCAGCCCCGAGGCAGCAGCTGGCACACATCTGCTTATGGACCACTTATAAATTATTAGGCAAAATGTCAGTCAGCCCAGCTGTGGTTTGCAGCTGGTGGGTCAAATACTCAGGAGCAGCATCCGCCATGTCGATACCGGTGGGATAAGTGTGTGTGTGACAGTATGTGTTTGTACAAGGAGGAGATATACAGGTAAATGTGTGCAAGAGAAAAGAGACACACGAAGGTGCATCTGATGAGAATTGTTAAATATGTGTGTATGAGTAATCATGTTCCAGTGTGTGTGTGTGTTTACTCCTGCGGGCATGTTGTCTTCACAACTGACAGCGTATGTTTACATCTGTGTCTGGAGAAAAGGGGAGCATGACTCACACTCACAGATTTTCTCCGGATTTTTTCCTCGAAAGATTTTTCCTCTGCTTCTAAAAAACAGCAAAATACAACACTGTTCTTGGACTGCACCGACACTGATCCAATGACTAATTCATTCATCTTCCGGAAATCTGTGCCCTTCATATGCAAATGGTTTTAAATTTTAAATGATTTGTAAGTTTAGTTAGAAAGAGACAAATCATCTTGTGGATTCACGGCGTCAATACACAGCCCACGAGGATATGGGAATAGTTGTAAAATGATTTTGTTTGTTGAATGAAAACAGCTGATGTGACTGATCTCGAGTACTGTGACACCACAAGCTGTCACCGACAACAACCGCAAAACGCAGACAGCTTCTTCAGCGCAGCCAGTGGCTTCTTTAAGCACAGACAATTTCACACATGAAAGATTTACACCCGAGCAATGGGAAATCCATCCATCTGAAGCCTTTGAGGTGTAAAGGAGTAAAAAAAAACAGAGAGCCTGTCAGCCTCTGAGGCACGGACGCATGCCTGGGAATACAGATGGTAGAAGCCTTGGAGGTATGGATGGTGAAATGAATGAAAATACAGGTTCAGCGAGCCTCCCAGGGAAGCATAAATACAAATGCTTCAGCCTTTGGAGGTACAGATGTAGAGGAACAGTGCCTCTAGCCACACACACACACACACACACACACACACACACACACTATAACACAAATTCTGGCACAGTTGCTGAGGGCTAGCAAGTCACAAAAAACAATGAAAAATACATTTTACTGGTCAGTAAAAATGGAACATATTTAAGGTTTTAATTAAAAAATCTTGCAGTTACTCATGTTAGGTTCTTTTTATGTTTTAATCATCATTTTATTATTTTGGTGGTCTCACACACACACTTCCTGTAACAATGTGGGAATAAAGTTAAGTCAAATTTATTTATTTATAGAGACTAATATCACAAATCAGCCTCAGGGAGCTTTACAATCTGTAAAACAGCACGTCGTGCACCGGCACACAGAGAAATAGGATGGTGATGTATTCTGATGCGTGTCGAAGACAAAGTTTTAGAGCAGGTACTGAAAAAGACCGAAGACTGCACATCAACAAATATTTAATGTTGTCAAAAAGTTACAGGATGAGCAAAATAACTTATTGGCATTTGGCAAAAAAAAAAGCACAGGACTTTCACCCATGGAAACCAAAAATCAACGTTGACTTATTTTAAGTTACGTAACGTACCTCTTACATCATGTAAGTAACACAGCCAACTTAAAGGGACCGTTTGTAATTTCTTACACGTATAAATCATTGTGGGTCAGTGTCCCATGCGCGCTCGCGTGTGGCTACGCTGTTCAGACTCCGCGCTCGTTCTCGCTCTTTCGCTCCTCCAGACCAACAGAGGTTTCCCGTGTCTTGTGAAGTGACGGGTCTCCGCAGCGAGAAACGTTATCGTCTCCGACCAAAACTGCGGTGTCTCCCCTGTTCCCTCCGGCCGCGGTCGGGAGGCTGAAGCAGGAAAAGCCAACGCTAGGATCAGCATTGATTCATGGCGAGACCTTCATCTGGTCAGCTAACATTACTGCCAAGCAGCTGAAATATAGAGTGATATTGTGGTTTTAGCTGACGTGTGTCGCCTCACTGTTTTGAGCGATGCTCGTTCATATCTATTTAGAGCGAGTACAAGGCGAGCGTGAGCAACAGGGCGCTGACTTTCGTTGACTTAACGGCCACAGGTGTCGCTGTTAACAAGCAATTTCTGACTCTTATAAATAGTCCCTTTAACTACGTAACAAAGCTACGTATTATTTTGATCTTTTCCTAAAGTGTTGTTACCTAATCAAGTTGTTTCCTGTGAACACAGTTTATTTTGACGGTAAGACAGTGTATGCATGTAACGAGCGAACACCGACACATGCATGTGCCTTGTATGTGAAAACCTACTTGTCAATAAACCAGATTCTAATTCTGATAAGGCGGCAGTATTACTGTAGTAAAAATAATTCAGTTTGCACACTAACAGCACGTGTGAGTTTAGAAAAAAATGTCAAGTCTCGTGAAAAATAATAAATACTTGGAAAGTCTGACACATTTACAGCTTGATCCGCCTGTTGCGCAAGTAAAAAATTGATACTGACGCTATATGGCCAAAAGTATATGGACTCCTGAACATTACGGTCATATGTGATTGTTAAACATATCCAAAACCGGTGGCATCAATCTGCTGCTACAACAGCCTCCACTCCTCTGGTGTCAGGCTTTCCACAGGATTTTGAAACCTGACTGCAGGGATCTGTTCCCATTCAGCCACAAGAGCCATCCCAGTTCATCCTGAAGGTGTTGGATAGGGTTTTCTTCCACACCAAAGTGGAAAAAAAACATTTCTTTACGCACCTGACTTTGGGTAAGAGACATTCCTGTTTCAACATGACTGTGTCCCCGTTGAACAAACCCATGCCGCAGAGTTGGAAGCACACTATCACTGTATGCTGTAGCATTAAGATTTCCCTTCATTTAAAGTCAAAAGAAGGTTTTTAATCTGACGCAGATGTGCACAAACCCAACTTTCAATCTTTCTAGCTTTTAAATTGAAAGATTTTCACTGACGGGGGAGATATAAGCTTCCTGCAGAAATCCATTACTTACTGTGGTTTTCACAATTACTGCTATTAAAGTAAAGCTTCTAAAATCTCTCACCATCAGTGGATCATGTCTTCATGACTCACGTCCGATGACTTTCTAAAATTGCGTGGAGACACATTTTAAAGCAATTATACTAAAATATTTGTGAAGTTCTTCATGCTGTGGCCCGAGTTGTCTGATTCATGAATAAAACACCGCTACATGTCGTCCTTTCTGCAGTGCGTTTGACGGCATACGAGGTAAAGACCACGGGGCTTTGGCAGCTGGTAGTTAAGTGGAGTACAAGAAGACATTTAAGTGAACAAAAAAAAGTAATGTTATATGAGGACAACAGCATCACATTTAGAGCAATCCAAAGCTAAACGTGTCCATTTTTATGAAATTATTTATTCAGTGCAATTAAATTTCCACCAGCGTACACAGATTTTTTTGGTCAAGACAGTTAGAAAAGAGCCCTGAATGACTCCGTAAACACACCGGACAATAGGCACACTATAATTAGAGTCACACTAGACAACCCCGTATATTCTGCAGGAAGGCAGATTCTTCTGTGTTCCTGTGCCAAAACAGAAACAGACATCCATCAAAAACAGGTTTTGCTAATTTATGCTGCAATTTCAAGTGGATATTTTTCCAAAGTTGCCAAACAAAACACTGCCATCAAACCAATGTGCAACTGCCAAGATAAAGACACCATCTTTATTTGCTCTTGACTTTTTAAAGGGACTGTTTGTAACTTCAACACCAACTACACGGAAGCACCAAAACCGCAAAGTTCTATCTAGTGAAGCCCGTCTGTTAAACAGTGTTGGCCGCGGTGGGAGGACGCGGGGGAGACCGTAGCTTTGGTCTCCAGGACCGGAGTCTCTGCTGTACTCTGCTCCTCTGCTCCTCTGCCTGATTGCCTTCACTCACACACCGCGCTCGTTCTCGCTCTTTCGCTCCACTCTCACGTGCATGCGTGCTCACTCCACACTGCAGAAGAGTTAGTTTAGCTCTGAGAATATCTAGTAAATGTTCAGTGGACGTTTGTGCAGAAACAACTGCTGCAGCTCCTCCAGACCAACAGAGGTTTCCCGTGTCTTGTGAAGTGACGTGGCTCCGCAGAGAGAAACGTTATCGTCTCCGACCAAAACTCCGGTGTCTCCCCTGTTCCCTCCGGCCGCGGTCGGGAAGCTGAAGCAGGAAAAGCCAACACTAGGATCAGCACTGATTCATGGAGAGACCTTCGTCTGATTAGCTAATATTACTGCCAAGCAGCTGAAATATAGAGTGATAAGTTGGTTTTAGCTGACGTGTGTCACCTCACTGTTTTGAACGATGCTTGTTCATGTCTATGTAGAGCGAGCACAAGCGCGAGCAACAGGACGCTGACTTTCGTTGACTTAACGGCCGCAGGTGTCGCTATTAACAAGCAATTTCTGATTCTTACATAGAGTCCCTTTAAAGTAAAAAGACCATCTTGATCAAAAAACATGTGAAAGTAACGCTACTTTCATACTGGATTAATGACATGAACCCCAATCTTTGCACAGACGTGTCCAGAGCTTGTGACCTCGCTATAACGAGTTGGCAATCCTTAACGGTGTCCGGGGCCCTCAGTGATTTAGAGTAGATTTAGGGCCTATAGTGTGTCAGCGTTTCTTAGAAATGTTTCCCTTTTATTCCCCAAGAGCAGTCACCTCGTCTGAGCTTTTTTTTTCTCTTCTGTATATCCAATAAAGTCTGTTTTTTTTGCACTTCAAGACGCAGAGAGACACTTTGACACAACATTGCAGAACAACAATGATTCTTCTGGGCTCACAAACAATGAAGAAAACAGGAACATGGATATGTGTGTGGGGGGAGACGGGAGGAACGGAGCGGAAGAGGTATTTCCACCAACCAAATTTAGCTGCGGAGGATTGCTTGATATGTAAATGGGACCTACTGCATGAATGTTTCATTCAGGCTTGGCTGAGGTGGGGTGTGCATAGAGAGAGCCAACAGAGCATGAAATATACATCACAACTTTGTGTGTGTGTGTGTGTGTCTGCATGTGTGTGTGTGTGTGTGTGTCTGCATGTCTGTGGCTGGGTACTGTACGTTAATGAGCGAGGGGGTGAGGGGTGTTTTACTGTGTACTCACCGACTTGTAGCGAGCGTGCTCCTGCATTGAGGTTATCACCAGTGCAGTATAGAACTACAGTCTCTCCATAGAAGTGGAGATTTCTTGGTATCACACAGATGAAGAAACTGCAAGAGCTCAGATCACACAGTTTACAGCCGGCTAATAAAAGTGTAGATGGAGTCAGTGAGAGTTAATTTCTACTACATGAATAATACAGAAAAAATAAACATTCATGAATTTTGGACTGGCAAACAGAGGAAAACCAACAGTTAAAAACCTAAAGATTAAATTTACAATCATATGATTGTCCGATTCTCACATTAGAGAAGATCAAAGTAAAGAATGGTTTGGTATATTTTGTCATTGTCTTATTATAAAAATGCAGCCACATGGATGCACGCAGCAGGGTCTATTTTTGTGGCAACGGATGGTTGAGTGCTATGAAATTTGTGTTAGCAAAGTTCCCACACCAATTTGTGTCACGGTGGTTCCGTCATTGATCACAAACGCCGCATAGGGAAGAAGTTAGGTTGGATGGGTGGGTCTAAAAATAACGGACTTTCGCCCAGGAGACAGGCATTCGTGTCCCGTGTGAAACCAGAAGTCAACGTTGATTTATTTAAGTTACGTACTTGAGTAACGCCACTTCCGGAGTTATTTTAAGTCAAACCACGCTCTTTTCCTTAACCCTAAGGAAGTTGTTTCCTGTGAAGTTTATTTTGAAAAGACTGTATTGCATGTAACGAGCGATGCTTTAACTTATGGTCCACAATGCATTCCAGCTGCAACGTTTGCCTGTATATCATGCCCTGCCATGACACATGAACAGGTGCACATGAATAGGTAGGTGGATTTTCCTTTCATTAAAATCATTGCACATAGAATTGATGCTCCTCCAACATCCACTCACAATCAAACAAAATGCTAGAAGTGAGCAATAATAGCGCCAATTACTATTTGCTTTTAACTTGGAAAGCAGGTGTTAGCAAGTGTTCTCTAAAAAAAAAAATTATTATTCTAATTGCAGAATACTGAATGTGAAGAATAACACTAATATGAATAGATAAATAATGCAGAACATCCCTGCTGAGCTGGGAACATTTGTTTTCTGTGGCATCCTGCCCTCCCATCAAGTCATGGAGGACCGTAATTGACGTGACACATTTTCTGCTCACTGAACGAGCTAATCAGTCTTGAAGGAGTGCAAAAGGAAGTCAGTGGTTTAAAAAAAAAAAAAACTATGAATGATAAAAGTTCCTTTTTGCCCAATTTAAATTAGCCTTTTAGTTAATTAGCCGCTCAAAGGAAAATGCTCTTTTTTGACTTTGCCTGCTGAGATTTTGCCCCCTGAGATTTAGCTCCAACAATCAGATCATTATGTTTGCCTCCAGAGCATCATGTTTGCGGGTGACAAACAAACCATCTCGCTGTGCCGACTTTTCTGCTTCAGGCGTGCAACTGCAGCAGCTACCAATCTGCGCTGCCATGTAATCTCTCAGCTGCCATTCAGCAGCTAACAACCTCTGCAACTTGTGAGCACATCATGCTCTCCCACACACACACACACACACACACACTCGCTCAGCACCAGGGCACCAGTGTGTCGAGTCGGCGGTGTCCTGATGAGAAGCTGTACAGGCAGGAGCTCCCACTGCACCCTGAGCTGAGGACCATTATGTGGTTCAGCACCACAGAGCTTGTTACGCCAGGCAGAGCCACAGTGGTGCAGATGGGTTATTTGGTCCTGTACTATTCAGAGTGCTGCTTACAGTCTCTAAACAAAAGATCCGGGTGCCGTATTCACAAAACATCCTGGGGCTAAAAGTATCTCCTTACTGGCGAAGTCAGGTTTCCTAAAGATAAGTCTTAACGTGTCAGTCTTAACTTAAGGGATCCTAAATCTAAGATTTAGGAACGACTTCTATTGCTAAAATGTGTTGTGAAGCTAGATGCTGTCCCGAGGATCCTGAATATTCATAAGTCACTGAGAGCTGCTCACAATCAGTCAAAATGCTGCAGGTAATACATCTCAAATTGCATCAGTGTTTTTAAATAATCACCAACTGCAATGAATACACAAAGGTGATTTCATCTATCTGTCCATCTATCTCTTGTGGTGGCAGTTTCTTTCAAACGAGACACAAGCCAAGGTTACAACTTGTCTGCTGAAACGAGTGAGCACAAGGAAAGTCGGGCTTTTATACATATACTGATACAACACACTGATACATGCAGAGTCAGGGAAAGATAGTAAGTGAATCATTATCCTTAATTCCATAATAACCTTTCAGTATATTGTAATTCAAGTGTTCTGAGAGATAACTAGACTTCTGCTCCTCCTCATGGCTCTGTTTTCAGGCTTTAGAAAATCTAGTCTGTGATGGGAGACTTTGACCAATTACAGGTCAACTTTCTCATTTTACAGCTGAACCGTGCACTACAAGATGATTCTAAAAACATCTGAGGAGAGAAATAGGCATTAACGTAACAGAATATTGATTCATATTTGATCAGCGCTGCCTAGTTTGACCGTTTGGTCGGAGTTTGCGAGCGATTGACAGCCCGCTCTCATAGATGGCAGCTGGACAGCAGACCTCATATCAGCTATCACTGCTTGTTTTCCTCCGGTCTGTGAAATCTTGCAGATGCCGTTAGGAGCACCGGAGGACACAGAGGCACGTGATTTTTTTCAAGTTACCTGTTTCATGTACTACTGTCACAATATACTTGCTCCAATCTCGCCTACTTCAGCTTTAAATCAGTACAGAACAGCATCTTCACAGACAACAGAGCATCACAAGACATCTTATCATGGCTTGTCATGCCTTGTCCCCGGACATTGAGCAAGTACATCAGCAATTTGTTCTTTACAGAGGTTATCTGTTAGACGACAAAAACTGTTGGGGTCACTTGTTTTAGTGCTTACTCATGGTGACAAGGTCCGCTGTATGTGGAGCCCTGAGCCCTCTCTACAGGTACATGGTTAACTTTTATTGGTTTACTCCTCGGGGAGAAATCAAATCACAATGAATCCAGATTTGTTTTATAATATATATTTAGATTTATTGTGTAACATGCCTCAGAAACAGAAGACACAGAAGAAAGAGAGTCTAATTTACTGACCACATTTCAAGAATTATTTCAGCACTTGAAACACAGCAGGTTTAAAGGCAGCCAAGAAGATTGCATTGCACCTGTTGAGACAAAAAAAACGAATGTATTCCATCTCATTAACTGTCATTAATTTCCTCTTTTGATGGATTTGTGCTCGTTCCTTCTGCAAATTGATCTCCATGCTGCGTAGCTAAATGAACCTCCAGAAATTGTCATTAATAATTTCCGCCACATACAGCCTCGATAATTTCTGCACAGGAGGAAGAATAATAGTGCAGAAAAAAAGCAGAGGAATCCTTGCAAAAAAAAAAATGAACGACTAACACAAGATCAATATTCTCAGTTGAGCTGTGTGGTTGTTGGTACTGTAGGTAGTTTAATGTGGAAGCTTTACTTTATGGGTCAAGTGTCAAGTTGGCATGTTCTCCACCGTGTTTGTGAGGGTTTTTCCTGGGAGTCCAAACAGAGAAAGTGAGCGTGTATTTAACCGTGTTACACGCTTGGAAGTTGAAAGACGTGGGCATTTACCAGGCAGGTAACAGCCTAACGAGAGACACCATTAAGTTGCATTATAGGACAAACAGGAGGGACTCCAAGTCAGGATATCTCAGCCTAGTCTACATCAAATTTGACCAAACCTCCACCCACAAGTCCCAAAACTTTCCAAAGGTTTTAGGAACCAACCAACCAAGCCTAAATGATTGAAGTGTGAGAAGATGCATTTGAACACGGCCGACAGCCAACGAATCACAGGTACGCATAGAAATTCTGCACCTGCATCAGAATAAATAACTACTCATGAGTCTGTATAATATCACTGAAAGACAAACAAGGCAACCATTTTTGTGATGCTGTGAATCTGTTTTAACAGTCTTGTTTTTTAGTTAGAAATTGAATTCGGGATACATGTGATAAAAACTTACAAGTGCAGAAGTAAAGAAAAAGTGGTTGCAAAAAATAAGACAATGGGTGAAATAGCTGTTCGAATAGGTTGATCAGCCAATCAGAAAGCCTTTTTTCACCGACCACTGAAACGGATAAACACCACTGTTGAGGACGGACTATAGAGCCAACAGTGTTGGACACACCACCAAAATGAGATGCTCAACAATGGCCCGATGGTGTCCAACAGCCGACCTGTCCAGGGTGTGTCTTGCCAAGTTGGTTGATTGGTTCTGTCCTTTACAAATAATGACACACATTTGCACATGATTAAAGCTGAGTTCAGTCCAACATTAGCACTGCATCAACAAATGCAGCCTCCTCAGAGGGGAAGGCTCCAGTAAAAAACAATTGTTGAACCGGGTTAAACTTTCAACTAGAAATGATATCTGACAACGCCACTACCTTACCCAATGAAACGCACATTCCTAATTTACTTTGTAAGATGAACATAATTTTACAGTTTACCTTGTTACCATCGTCTAAAAACTGTCATAGCAACAAACATTTTTGCCCTCAACTTTTGAGTTGTATAATGACCCACTGTGCGGCATATTTACCGTATGGATGAATTTCGGTGTGCTGAGGATCTCATCGCTGCTTTTTGCAGATGATGTGGTCCTGTTGGCATCATCGGTCTGCGACCTCCAGCACTCACTGGATCGGTTCGCAGCCGAGTGTGAAGCGGCTGGGATGAGGATCAGCACCTCTAAATCTGAGGCCATGGTTCTCAGCAGGAAACCGATGAATTGCCTACTCCGGGTAGAGAATGAGTCCTTACCCCAAGTGGAGGAGTTCAAGTACCTCGGGGTCTTGTTCGCGAGTGAGGGGACAATGGAACGTGAGATTGGCCGGAGAATTGGAGCAGCTTTACCGCACCGTTGTGACGAAAATAGAGCTGAGCCAGAAGGCAAAGCTCTCGATCTACCGGTCAATCTTCGTTCCTACTCTCACCTATGGTCATGAGGGCTGGGTCAGGACCGAAAGAACTAGATCGCGGGTACAAGCGGCCAAAATGGGTTTCCTCAGGAGGGTGGCTGGCGTCTCCCTTAGAGATAGGGTGAGAAGCTCAGTCA
>CAKAKR010063751.1:19107-32263 GCA_916700685.1 Adelosebastes latens | reverse complement strand
ATCACTCCTTTTTTCATCCCTCCATCATTCAAATCTTTCTATCTTTTTTTGCCATTTTACACATAGATCCAGTATAAAAGAAGGAGACAAACACACAATATCATGAATTCATATATCGCTGTAAAGCTTAGACTATAATCTATCCATCGGTCACATTGTCATCACACTGAGGTCAAGAGAATTTGACCTTTATATTGGATCTATGTGTAAAATGGCAAAAAAAGATGGAAAGATTGTAATGATGGAGGGATGAAAAAAGGAGTGATAGCACATAGAAAGTTACCACTGCTGCAATGCTGTCATGCATTTTCCAACACTACGGACATAAACCTTTAAAACAAATCACTATGAGACTTGGTCCCTCCAAAGTGGTACGACGACCAAATTTTGTGTGTCTGGCTCATGGACTACATGTGACTCACCTGAACCTTTTTGGAGACTGATGAGACGTTTTCTTTTGGTTCCTTCTGAACTTCCTTCTGCTGCTTCTCAAAATCATTCTTAGTCTGAAGAAAAGAGTAAGTTACATTATTAAAAATGCTTTGGTTCAAAGCTCATCATTCAGTTGCCATAGTAACTGATATTACATATAAGGACTCAGAGGATTAGAAGCGTTCACCTGTAGCTCTACGTAGTCGTTGTCGTCCTCCACCGAGTCCTCTCTTTGTTCGCCTCCATCAGGACTTGTCTTCGTCTCTGGCTGAGTCGCGGTGCTGAGAGGATCTGGAGCTTTCTGAGGGGCTCTGAACAGAAGCTTGCCGTTGGCGTTGATGATGGACACCAGGCGCTTGACGTCCTCCGGAACGGTGCGCGCCACCATAACGAAGCGCTCCAGCTGGTCAGGTGTCTGGACCTGCCCCGGGTCCTGACAGAGCGTATTGAGGGGCCAGCCCGCCACGTTCAGAGCGCCTACCGTTTGTTGTAGGATCACACCTGAGTCCTCTACGATGGACAGCTGTTTGTAGAGCCTCGTCTGAAGGTTGGCGTCCGTCAGACGGCGGGCGTTGCCCTTAACGTCCAGGGCGAAGTTCAGGAAGCACGTCAGAGAGCACGCGATGCCCTCCGCCGCTTCTTTGACCTCCTTCAGGTGTTTCTCCAGATGCTCTCTGCTCCTCCAGTGGCTGCTGACGAAGTCCATGAGACGGGGGACGGCCCTGCAGACGGACTCCTGCAGATCCAGGAGTCTGCGGCAGGCCTCGTCCTGGCCGAGCGTCACTTCCCTTAGGGGCTCTGGAGAGGACGAGCTCAGAGCCAGAGAGTCGCAGGAGCTGGTGGAGGAGCTGGACGCCGTGCTGATTCTCTGACTGTCCGCCGCAGAGAGACGGAGGGTTCGGCCTCGCCCGTCGTCCTCCTGCACCGGCAACTCCACGCTCTCAGGGAGGTCACGGAAAGACGTGCAGGCCAGGAAGGTCCTCATTCGCTGCAGACGCACTCTGCGGAGTTCATGAGCGTTGCTGGAGTCGCCCCTGCACTCTAGCGGTATGTGATCACTGGAGGGATCGCCGAGGACCCGAGTGACGGGTTCCTCCTGGGGTGGAACCGCGTACACCAACTCTTCTGTAAGCCTCTGGGTCGGGGGCTTGTCGTAAATCGGGAGCCTCGGCAGCACTTTGGGTGGACTCGGCATGTCGAGGGAATTGGGTTTTGGTATATCGTAAAGCGAGGAAGTCGGACTGCCTCTTTGAACGGGCCAAGCACGCGCTGGTAGAGTGTCATAGAGCTGCTGGCAAGCGGCAGTGGAGGGCACGGTGTCGTAGGAGCCCAGGGGTGGACTTAGTTTCTCAGGACCTACCGGCACATCGTAAATCCACTCAGGCTTGTGGGGGCTGGGCAGTGTGCTGTATCCACCCGTCACTTTCTGTTGGGCCTCTGTGGCCGAGGGAACGGGGATGTCGTAGTTTGGGTCCTGAGGCAAAGGTGGTGGAACCGCATACACCTGTACACAAGAACAAAGGTCAAGGTCAAGGAAAACTTTATTATCCCCTCGGGCCATTTGTTGTCCAGTCAGCAGTACCACAAAGCCATCACCCAACAACGATAAACACAATAAATAGCCTATTAAAGGCAATAAATACAAAAGCTTACAACATAAAACATTACAGGGCATTGTTTAGGAAACCAATGACAGTAGGAACAAAAGAATTTCTGAGCCTATCGGTCCTACATGTAGGCAAACTGTATCTGAGGCCTGATGGGAGCAACCTGAACTCATCGGACAGAGGATGGCTAGGATCAGCTAGGACCAACTGAGCCTTCTTCAAGGTCCTGCTTTTGGAACAAAGGTGTTTCTTCCACCTCAGAAACATCTCTCGACTTCGGCAATCACTCTCTGACTCCGTGGCAGAAACCCTCATCCACGCCTTCGTCACCTCCCGTCTGGACTACTGTAATGGAGTTCTGTCCGGGGTTCCAAGCAAAGCCCTGGACTGGCTCCAGTATGTGCAGAACACAGCTGCCAGGGTTCTCACCCGTACCAAGCCCTGGCAGCACATCACCCCCACCCTCATCCACCTCCATTGGCTCCCGGTCAAGTCCCGCATCACCTACAAAATCCTCCTCCTCACCTACAAATCCCTCAATGCCTGAAATCTACTATCATCTCTTTTGTTCTGGACACATTTCTATTTAAAAAGGACGTCCTACACCAGTCAGTGAATTCTGACACTACCGGGCCGTGATCAGGGTCGTCATTACTGAGGAAAGACACGATCACCAAATCATCAGCGAACTTAAGGACATGTTGCCTCGAGTGTTGAGTTTGGCACTCATTTGTATATAAAA
This sequence comes from Adelosebastes latens, assembly GCA_916700685.1. Lineage (NCBI taxonomy): Eukaryota > Metazoa > Chordata > Actinopteri > Perciformes > Sebastidae > Adelosebastes > Adelosebastes latens. Next base: position 29,482 of record CAKAKR010063751.1, on the reverse strand, counting down.
CAAATAAAAGAAGCGAGAGGACACACCCCTGCGGCGATCCAGTGGAGAAAAAAAGAACATTGGATAAAACATTGTTAACTCTCACACGTTGCGACCTCTCAGATAAAAGGTCCATCAGCCAGGATATAAGGACAGGATCAATATTGTGCTCTTCAGCCTTTCTGCTAAAATATGTGGTTGAATACAATTAAAAGCTGAGGAGAAATCAATAAAAACAAGGCAAAGACAAAAGTCTTTGCACCCTCAAGATGTGTCCCCCCTAAATGGATCCCCCCTAAAGACCCTGTGCACCCAACTAAAAAAAGACAAAAAAAGGTCTAAGTGGGTCGCATTAATCCCTCTAAATGTCTGAAACTTACATAAGAGTCTCCTGGACTGCTGCACCTCAAACTCTCCGGCGAGTCAAATCTTTTTTCCAGCTTCGTTACTGGAATCAGTGAGTGTTTTCGTGGCGTGTGTCTCGGAGTCGTTGATGCCTGCAACGAGAACATCACAACAACAGTGAAGCGGTCGGATGTCTACGGCTACGTTTGATGCATGTTGTTGTGTTTATTTTCAGGAGCTCACTTTGACGAGAGGAGCTGGTCTCGTTTGGTTCGGGACGTCGTAAACCTCCCCCGGCGGACTGGACCCCACGCTGCAGAACGGAGGCTGCAGACGAGACAGACAGGCTGTAACACTTTGATCAGAGCTGCGTCTACCTCGCTGACCTCTGCATCACACACACATTAATGGGGACATTGTTTGCTCTGAAGCCCCTCGAGAGGGCCGGAGAACCCCGTCATGCATGCCAATTAACGCAGCTCTATAACAGAAACCATGCTGCTCATTGGATATTAGGTGGCTACTGCAGAAGGGGAACAGGACTCCCCCCCCCCGAGCAGGAGAGGAAATGGTGAACATGTGGGTTTATTTCTCCCCACCTTTCTGCACCCGTACAGACACTTCTGTCTTTCTGGGGTCCCTGGCGGCAGGAGCTGCTGTTTGCAGTTAAAAGTGTCTGAAGTCTGTGTCTGTTGGTCTTTTATAGGCCCATAAAGACCCCGCTGCTGCATGCCTGTCCCACGGAGAGGCCCCCGGTCCCCATCTGTAAGCTCTTTTGCCAGCAGGGGGTTCACAGCGTTGCATTTCTGCAGCAGCCTCTAATCATGAACACTTCCCAGGGAAACTTTGACCCCAGAGAAACAGACAGACTAACATCTACATTTAGGTTTTTATTCAATACTTGTAGAAAAAAAGGAGTTCAAGTACCTCGGGGTCTTTGTTCACGAGTGAGGGGACGATGGAACGGGGGGGGCGGTATTGCATTGGCTTTAAGAGAGCTGAGCCGGAAGGCAAAGCTCTCGATCTACCGGTCAATCTTCGTTCCTACTCTCACCTATGGTCATGAGGGTTGGGTCATGAACCAAAGAACTAGATCGCGGGTACAAGCGGCTGAAATGGGTTTCCTCAGGAGGGTGGCTGGCGTCTCCCTTAGAGATAGGGTGAGAAGCTCAGTCATCGGTGAGGGACTCGGAGTAGAGCCGCTACTCCTTTGCGTTGAAAGGAGCCAGCTGAGGTGGTTCGGGCATCTAGTACGGATGCCCCCTGGGCGCCTCCCTAGGGAGGTGTTCCAGGCACGACCAGCTGGGAGGAGACCACGGGGAAGACCCAGGACTAGGTGGAGAGATTATATCTCCACACTGGCCTGGGAACGCCTCGGGATCCCCTAGTCAGAGCTGGTTAATGTGGCCCGGTAAAGGGAAGTTTGGGGTCCGCTGCTGGAGCTGTTGCACCCCGGATAAGAGGTTGAAGATGAGTGAGTGAGTGATGTAATACTCAAACCAAAGACTTCCTGAAGCAACATGCTCACACAACGCAGCTCTTTAAGTTCTTCCAATAAATGTTGTTTTCTTAGTTTTCAGTCTGAGCAGGGCCTAAGAACGCAGACATCCTAAATCACAGAAGAACCCCGCAGGATTCTCTGCCATCGAAGCCGTGTCCTCGGAGGTAAATCATCCATTAACATTTCACCCCATGTTTCAGTCATTTAGACTAAATCTTCTCGGAGGACTCTCCTCATCCATCATACTCAGAAAAACATATTAGCTTATGTTTTTGACTTGTGCCTCAGTATGAATTATTCAATGAGCCATTCATTATCCTGACTGGACCTGAGCGTATATATAGAGGACGATCTACGACTCGAGCTCCTCTCCTTCCTCGGAGGAGTTGAGGAAGCTCTCAGATTAATTGAATTGTGGTTTTGGACAGTTGGTGTTCTCTTTCCATCTCACTGTATTAAAGCAGAAAGACAACTGCACTCTTCTGCCATGATTCATTTAGACACAGCACAAGTTGTCTTAGTTTGCTGCCAAAAGCTGATCAGGACCACAGGACTGAGGTAAAGATGCATGATTGCATATTTTTTACTTACATTAAAATATCGCCATGCAGGACTTTATAAGAACTACTCACCAAAGTGGGTCAAAGTACCATCAGCGTTTTTGATTTAAAATGTTTCAGTTAGTCAGTAGCTTCCATTCTTCTATTCGGGGATTAGACAACATTTGGAGGAAAGATGAAGGCGATAAAGCTCCAATAATTTAGATCTGTTTAACATTAAAATCACTATCGCTTTGTTTTAAACAGCTGGCTTTTGTGCAATAATACCTGAAAAAGACAGAGATATGACCATTGGATAAAAAATAGATACATATATATTGACTGTTTGCTAGTTGCTAGTTAAACCACATTTTTTTTCTGTTTCTACACATGTTAAATCATGTAAATGTGTGTTGCAGCTTAGGAGTTGTTGGAATTCATTTTATTCAGTTAAGTAATGCAACAAGTAATGTTCATATTTTACTCTAATTAGTAATTTGATTACTTTTTCAATGTGCATTAAGTAATGGGTGATTGATTAGTGACTTGCCCTTCATGGTCAGGCAGGGGCAGTCGCTACTGTCGGTACACATAGTTAGTAGTTCCCTTTAACCTTTGTGTTTTGTTGACGTTGGCTTTATTCATAATAATGGCAAAATCTATTTTGTTTTCCTTTAAAGTCTAGATGAAATGAACCAAAAAAAAGCATTTTTAGCCCTTTTGGGTCACTTTCCCGATCATATATTATTTAACAATATGCCAAAGAAATTACAAAAACAATCAAAATGCAATCATATTTTTATATAAAATGCAATATATTTGTACGTATACGTCAGCTTGTACCAACTAATTTCAAACAATATTTTCATGACATCCATCCATCAATCAATCTGCAGCTTTTAGTAACATCATTAAAAGCCCGCTCACTTTTTAGCAGTCCAATCAAATGCGAAGGATTTGATTTGAATCCCTCTTGTACACCGCTCAAATATTTCTTTTTACTGCGGAAGATAGAAGCTAAAGAAGCTCTAACTTCCGTATCACTGGGATTTTAAGTATTTATCTTTTTCCTTTCTCCCTAAATTTTCTAAAGCCCAGTATGTATTTAAATGGTAACATCATTTTTGCCAAAAAACAGGCTTGCTCATTGTGATAAAGGTTACAAAATACAGAAATGACCATAAAGCATTGTTATCACGCCAAATAAGGAATCATTTCATGTTTTATTATGTGACACTTCCTGTTAGATCTGTTATGAACAAACAGTTCAATCCTGTTCATGAGCAATTCTCATAAAATTAGGAGAAGTCATGAAGTATCAAGCTGATAATACAATGTTTTCTGGCTTGTTACAGAGGGCCTAAAAAGTATAGAGCACACATTTAATCTGTATACTAACCAATCTTCTTCCATCCTCTCACGCCACCCATGTCCCTTCTTCTGTCATCAACAACCTCCACAAACTTAAGAATGGCATCCCATAATTCAATGTGATTCACCGTGCTACGGGGAATTGGATTGCATTTAATGGACCAGGAATATTTAGATACAGACAGACAGATGGATGGATGGATGCACATACCATGCTGCTATTTCAGGTTATTCAGCAATAAGGCAATATGTCAGGACACAGAATGAAATTGTCACTACACTGTGTCTCATTCTGTTCCACGTCTCTCTCTTTCTCTCTCTCTCTTTCCACTGCAGCAATGTCAGTCAGACAGAATGGAAATGAAAATCTTTGCGACTCAAATTAGATTTGCACTGATGAAGGTCATTTCACTGAGAACGAAGAGCAGACTAATTCACGAAATAAGGATTGATTCTGCAGCCCATTTCTTCCGCTTCAGTCTCTAGTGTTCCTGCTCCACATAGCCATGGCTGATGATTCACTGTATACACTGACTGTATTTCTCACAACTCCCTAACAATATCTGACAATCATTCTACATGTTTGGATGACAGAGTCAGAGTTATGTTTTCTCAATCTTTCACATTATGTATGTAGAGACATTATGAGTCCATATCAAAGACTGTATATAAAGAAGGACAATGTGACAGCTCCCTAAAAGTGAGGCCGAAAAATCTTGATCGCCCCCTGGTGGCTGGCTGCAGTATAGCTCATAAAGCTCGCCCCCTCCATGTTAGCGGATGGGACATGAGTCAAACTAAAAAGTCAAAGTACACGTCAAATATTTTTTTTTCCCCAAAGTTGGTTTCTGTCATTTTCGGTAGTTCTTATCACAGTGATGTATGTTCAAGTGTTCATTTTTCTGATAAGTTTGGTTTTCATTAGTTATTTGATGCTATAAAAAAGGAGGTGAGACGTCATGATTGACAGGCTGTGAGTCTCTCTCACTGACAAGCTGCGGTCGCGCTCGGCTCGCGATTGGCAAGTGACATCGATACCACGGCTCCACCTTCCGATCACTATACTGCGCAGACTCTGGCTCCAAATGACGTGAAAATCTCAAGATGGCAGTGGGAGGAAGCACTTACAATATATACTTAGACTATAAGCTGTGTTACCTTCATCACAATGCTCAAATGTTTTGCGGCTCCAGACAGATTTTTATTCTTTTTTTTTTTGCCTAAAATGTCTCTTTTGGTAGTGAAGGTTGCTGACCCCTGCAATAGACAATTGCGTTAAAACAAAAACCTATTCTCGGATACATTACACTAACATTTTACTCATGTTTTTGTGTCGCAATATACTTTTTTGATGCGACTATTTCACGATGCAAATTTAACGTTGTGGTTGGTCAAGGTGATGTCCTACTTTTTACAGAAGGACTTTCACCATCCAGGTGTTGAGTTGCTGCCGTCAGTTGTGGGACATATTTGTAAACTTGGTTTACTGTTAATTATATAATGTCAATGGTCAGTCATAGGAATGTGTACAGGCATTTGTCTGGCTTGTGAATGACTTGTGATTCACTTGAACATGCTGGAAAAGCAATCAGGGTATCATGGAGAGTGGAGCAGGTGGACCCAAACGCAGGAGGTAACAGGAACTTGGAGAAATAATTTTAATTCAAGGCACGGTGCAGGCAAGGTAAAGCTGAACATCTCATAACAGAATCAAGGATCCAACAAAAACTGAAGGACTTTAATACAAATGGTGCCTTCAAATGGGGTCGTGTTTACCGTGTTCACGAGAAGAGTCCATATGAAGGCCCCCCCTCTTGTGGTATTCACAACCTCCTAAGTGGAAAATTTCTGAAAGCAGACTTCACGAGTTGCGACGTGTTTGTTGACGTTGTCAGAAATGGCGGAGGCCATGGAAGTTCATTTTTCGGTGCATAATTAGTAGTTAATATATTGTAATTTTAGCCGTATATTGTTTTTCTTCGTAATTTCATAATAGGTCTGAGGAAAATGTTGATATTCCCAAAGGCCTCATATTATTCTCCGGTTGTCATGCCTTTGCATTTACTGCATTACATTACCCACTTGCTAAATTGTTAACCTCTGTGGCTACGCAGACAGTAACGTTAATATTGCCGTTGCTTAGAAGCGATGTTTTCACGACTTAACCACTTGAATATGTTCACGACTTCCGATGTTGTGAACACGAGCTCACGAGTTTCAATTGAAGGCACCATAACTAACCTGATGAGAAAACGAAGTGGCGGTGGAGAGATGGGCGTATAGAGGCTCAGGTGAGGGGAATGAGGTGATTAGGCAGAACAGGAACAGGAGCTGATTAGTTGGGAAGAACTAATGAAGCCGATTCAGAACAGGAGTGTAGATGGGCAAAAGGACGAAAAACACAGCGCAGAAAACAATCAGTCCGGTCTACAAAAGGTCTGCGGGCATCTGGACACAGAGCCAGACTGTGACACACTGCATGGGAGTCATTTAATATCTTACATTGCTAATTTATTTCATGAATTTCAAGAGGATGTTTGCTTTACTCAGAAGGATGTCAAATGAACCCTCTGATGCAAATTTATGATTTTGGTGTGAACAAAAAAATGACTCAATGAATTCCACCTTGTTCAAGTCGACACCCCCATTAGTGTGACTAAACATGTTTATTAATTAAATTTGTGTCAAATTACTCCCAGTGTGGATGATTAATTTCACAAAAAGGCTTTTATTTCCAATACCTGGACACCTGCAGCATCAATGAGCGAAGCTGCTAATTTTGTTTTTTTCTTCTTTAAACCAAAATATTCCACCGCTCTATTATAAAGCCTCTTGTTTCCCCCCCCCCGGGCCACGCTGTGATGATTTCGAAGCTGCTTTTTGCAGTTGAGGGAGCATCTAGCAGGATGGTACAGGCTGGTCTGGGAGGGATTTTATAAAGGCCTCACTTCCCTTTCTTCCATTCTCTCCATCTCTGTCTCTCTTTCACCCTTAGGGATTTACTTCACCCCAACCCAGCGCCGGCTCCTGAATACACAGAGCAGAACACAGCTCATACTGAGGCAGCAATAGGAAATATTACAGATCTGCTCAGGGCTCAGCAGCCACACTGCAGAATGATATAGCAAAGCAGCATTAGATGTGTGGCTTTTAAACCTGGGGTGGGGTAAAGAAGAGGAGGAGAGGAGCAGCATGGAGACAGATAAAGGAGGACGGGAGGAGGCAGAAGACGACAAGGTGAGTTAAAAAAAAAAAAAAGGACGAGGGTGTGTAAAAATATAGCGAGAACAGGAGGAGAAGGAATAACAGGAAAAAGACATAAGAGAGTTGGTTTGTTTAGTGCGATTGCTGGAGCGTGAAATGCAAAACAAATTCCTCTGCATGCAGACAGTAAAGTATTATGTTCAAGAAAAAAAAAAAGAGGAGAGGTGGTTTAGGGAGCGTATCATTCGTGCGAGATCTCCTGGCCTGTGTACTCCACTCCACCCCCCCAAAACACACCCACTATCTTCACAAATAAAGACCAGGATTTTATTTTCTTATTGCTCAGCAGTCTTATCAGCTGGCACCAGCAGAAAACCTCCAGTGGTACATATATATAGAGCTTAAGTCAACCGAGTCATTATTTATATAACAGCTTATATACAAGATTAAAACATTACAAATATAATTCAATGAAGACATGAGAGACAGATGTGAAGGACGATAAATCATGAATGTAGAGATTCACTGTAAGGAAGTTTTTATTTTTCAATACAGAGCTCCGGGGCGACGACCACAGACACTAAGGACCTCAGTGTACAAACCACCTCTCTCCGCACCTTTCCTGACACAGACAGACAATCGACAGTCGGGCCCAAATCCCAACGTCCACACTCACAGACTTTGAGGTGCGTTCCTGCAAAGTCCGTGAGGGTTTAGAGCTGTCCCACTGTCAAAATCGTCAAGTCCTCGAGGGCTCTCTCTCGTAGACATTTTGAGCCCTTCATGAACACTTTCCGTAAGTCCACATTTCTGCAGACTTTGCCTGAGGGTGTACCCACAATTCATAGTGTTGTGGCGTTAAACAAAGGGTGACCACAGTTACCAGGGGAAGCCTGGAGGCTGGGTGTTCAGACAGGCATATTTAAATTAACACAGAAATGTTAACATTAAGGATTTAAGATGGTGCATAAAAACACATGAAGTCAGAGCAATGCAAGCATTAGACTATATTACACGCCTGGTTTATTCAACCATTTCTTTTAATTTTGCTTAAAGCGGCAGTAGGCAGTATATTTTTGTCATCATTGGGCAAAAATTCCATAATAACCTTTCAGCATATTGTAATTCAAGTGTTCTGAGAGAAAACTAGACTTCTGCTCCTCCTCATGGCTCTGTTTTCAGGCTTTATAAAATCTAGCCCGTGACGGGAGACTTTGACCAATCACAGGTCATTTCATTGAGAGAGCGTTCCTATTGGCTGTGCTCCGGTCATGTGACCGGAACTTGGCGTTTCTTCACCAGATTTCACAATGGCGGCGGCGGCACAAACTTTCTCATTTTACAGCTAAACCGTGCACTACAAGATGATTCTGAAAACATCTGAGGAGAGAAATAGGCATTAACGTAACAGAATATTGACTCATATTTGATCAGCGCTGCCTAGTTTGACCGTTTGGTTGGAGTTCGTGAGTGATTGACAGCCGGCTCTCATAGACGGCAGCTGGACAGCAGACCTCAGATCAGCTCTTATTGCTTGCACAGAGGAACATGATTTTTTTCAGGTTACCTGTTTCATGTACTACTGTCACGATATAGCGACCATTAATATAAAAATAACTTTTTTAATCATATTTGCGCCAATCTAATGGAGTTTGACAACAACAAATAAATTGATTTTTTGACCGTTACCACTATAGTCTCGTAAGACAAGAGTCTGGAAGACGTTTAAATAAGCAGTAAATAACGTCAAACAAAACGGTAACATGATATATCGCCGCAAAGTGCTGTCCCATTCATATTTATAGCATTTCAAGCCTCTCACACTCAACCATTTACCAGGTGACGTCAGTTAAGTCCATGAGGGTTCAGGGCTTGAGGCCTTAGGGGGGACATTGTGATTGGGCCTATATGGTTTATATCACAAACACCTGCCAGGCCACCATGATCCAGTACATGGGTTGGTGGTGGATGACTCTGCGGCATCTTAACCATCCAATCCCTTTTTTAGCATTTGAATTTAGAAGACTGTGTTAAGAGGTGGAATAAAATTGGGAAATATTCAATGTTCTCTGTATTCAGAACACACACACTCTGTGCCTTTTAATTAAATGACAAGGACGCAGTGACAGAGACATCGTTTCCCCTCCTACACACATCCCTGCAAGCATGCATGTCTGTAAATAAAAAGTTTGAACTCTACTTTGAGGTTCAGTTTGGGTAATCAAATCCCTTTTGTTTATTCATTTTCCAAATATAATTTCCTGCTAAAAGAGGCGTATATCCATGAAATATGCATGATCCCCCTCCGAAAAAGTAGGAAGAGGCAGAGAAAGAAAAAAAAAACACAAAGAAATTGTGTGTTGGAGAAAAACAGGCAGCACAACCTTCAGATATTATCGGTAACCTTGGAAATGAAAAATGGAAAAGAGGTTGTTAATGAGTCGAGTAAATGATGATCCTATTTTTTTTGTAGACGTCTCCCCTTTCATGTCCTTTCTTGAATCAGGCACCCACATATTCCTCCCTCCTTTTCATTAAATTCTTTTAAAGATAACATTTTTTTTCTTTATTTAAAACTTCTATTCTATTGCCCAGGTAGTAATGGAACAGGGTGCTGTATCTGACCTGTACAAGCTGACTAGATGAAGGCTGACCATAATGCGAAGAACCATCCTGTTTTTATTTGGGGGTTTTTTAACAGCAGATCAGTTTAATGTCGCAGTACCACCCTCTGCTGGTCATCAGTTTCATGAGCGATTCTCAAGCTGTTACAGACAACCTTCCACTCCAAATGCAGCAGTGGGATTTAGAGAGAGAAGTGTTGACACTCGCTTTACTATTGTGTAAAATAGACTCCACTTCCTTATAATTTGGAATAAAGGTCATTAAAAGGGTCTGTATTTTTTTAAACATCGCTCCCAGCAGGCAGGTTTGTCAGGCTCTGAACCGCCCATGGGGTAAACACCGCAATAGAAATCAAGTCATCAATAAATCTAGAGAATTAGAGGGATTGCTGGCTGCTAAAGAAACGGAAAATTACCTGTATTGCTTGATGAACAGCTGGGAGTTAAACTGGCTCACTGGTTTAACTGCAATGTCTCCTTAGTGTTAGGACTTGAATGAGCTTAAGTGTACAGAGAGAGTTGAGGTTAGGTACCTTAGTTGGAATCATAGACTGTACATAAGAAGTGGAGGTAGACACCATGACATCACCCATCGGTTTGTGGACTACGGTTTTGAAGCCTTGAGCTCGGCATTTTGCTCGTCGCCATCTTGTTTTTTTTGCAAACAGATGACACGAGAACTAAGTTGTAAGACGAAAACACGGACAACTCCCAGACCGGACAACGCCGTGGTAGCGACCTATCAATCACAAGGTAGCCCCGCTCTAAAGCATCCCCTGCTTTATGGTCTATTTGACTCTAAATGGGACCAT
>CAKAKR010063747.1:14414-28712 GCA_916700685.1 Adelosebastes latens | reverse complement strand
CCTGTAATGCCTTTTTCTCTCCTCAAATGTTCTCAGAGTCATCTTTGTAGTGTACTGTTTAGCTGTAAAATGAGAAAGTTTGTGACCCGGCAGCCATGTCGAGATCAAGTTGAGGAAGTACCAAGCACCGCCCACCAGCCGGAGCAGATTTTTTAAAGGTCCCATATCGTGCTCATTTTCAGGTTCTTACTTGTATTTTGGGTTTCTACTAGAACATGTTTACATACTTTAATGTTTAAAAATTTTTTATTTTCCTCATGCTGTCTGCTTGAATATACCTCCGTCTGAAACGCTCCGTTTTAGTACATTTCAATGTAATTGCAACAGAATTGGGTTGCTAGGCAACAGCTTGGGTCCATGTTTACGTTCTGTAAGCTGATGTCATTCACATCCACTGCAACAGGAAATAAACTGGGACACATTTAGAATGTTTTTGTTTAAAACTTTGAAATGGTCTAAATATTGTATATTTGTGACATCACAAATGGACAGAAATCCTGACGGCTTGTTTCAAAAGCTCAGTTTCTGAATACGGGCTGTGTGTATTTCTCTGTTGATTAAGCGTTTTGATACTTTCACAGTAGTTATATAGAACTTAAACCTGCTTTATAATATAAAAGCCATGAAAATGTCACTTTTTACAATATGGGACCTTTAAAGCCTGAAAACAGAGCCATGAGGAGGTGCAGAAGTCTAGTTATCTCTCAGAACACTTGAATTACAATATGCTGAAAGGTTATTATGGAATTTCTTGCCCAATGATGCAAAAAAAAATTCTGCCTACTGAAGCTTTAACCAGTGACTGAAGTTAAAGTGCTGACTCACCTTTAAGGATGTTGGATGGTGTTCACATCTTAACAAAACCTAGTCCTGTAATTTTAGAACAGTGCAGCAGGGCAGTGACCCTTAATATAGTGCAGCCAAAGCAACCAAGGAGTTTTTAAGGGCCAGACATCGAAATGTTCTTGACTGGCTAAGTCCGTCACAAGACGTCATTTCAACTGAGCATGTGTTAAAGAATACTTCGCCCACAAAATTACCATTTGTATATCAATGACTCACCGCGTCTTACCTTGAGTTCTTGAAAAAAAACTTTGTTTTTCTCGCTTGGAGAATCAAAAAGTCCTGATGAATTTAAGTAAATGGGGGTCGTGTTGAACAAATAGTATGGTTTTAGCAAAGACGGAAGTGTTAGGGAAGTAGTGAGCATACGACTGGATAAATGAGACTTGGATTATACTGCAAGAGTTGTGTGAGAGTTTGTAAACGGATGTTTTGATGTAGTTTAGCTGTTTTTAAACGCGGCCCCCATGCACTTCAATTCATCAAGACTTTTCTCCCTGTTTGATTCTCCTTTCACCATGGAGGCATACAAGAAAAACAAAGTTTTGTTCAAGAATTCATGGTAACACGGGGTGAATAATTAATATACAAATGGTCATTTTGTGGGTGAATTATTCCGTTAAAGGTCCCATATTGTAATAAGTGACATTTTCATGGCTTATATATTATAAAGCCGGTTCAAGTTCTATATAAATACTGTGAAACTATCAAAACGCTTAATCCACAGAGAAATACACACAGCCCCGTATTCAGAAACTGAGCTTTTGAAACAAGCCGTCAGGATTTCTGTCCATTTGTGATGTCACAAAATTTCTACAATATTTAGACCATTTTAAAGTTTTAAACGTAAACACTCTAAATGTGTCCCAGTTTATTTGCTGTTGCAGTGGATGTGAATGACATCAGCTGACAGGACGTAAACATGGACCCAAGCTGTTGCCTAGCAACGCAATTCTGTTGCAATTCCACTGAAATGTACTAAAACGGAGCGTTTCAGACAGAGGGTGAATACAGGTATATTCAAGCAGACATGAGGAAAATAAAGGTTTTTTAAACATTAAAATATGTAAACATGTTCTAGTAGAAACCCCAAATACAAGTAAGAACCTGAAAATGAGCACGATATGGGACCTTTAAGAACCTAAAGGCAAAATGCAGTACAGACATGGCAGAGCAGCACTCGGGACTCACCAAGTGTCTGCTGATGTCTGTGGACTTCAGTTTTTTTTGCACTGACTGCAACTAAATATTGAATGTGATTATTATATTTAAGTTTAAGTTAACTTGTCATTGCGTTTAGTTCCTTAAACTTTACAAGATAATGTACTAAAAGGCTTGATTTTCTACACTGTTCTCACTGATAAATCTGGGTACACACATTACAGTTATTCTTAGTATCAGGTTCAAAGGCTCCCTGTACCCCTTTTAAATGACACTCTATGAACATCTGTGCTCTTAAATGTAATCTAAATGTATAAACTTGTCCCTGATTTTACAACCCCCACCATGAAATCTTCAAGATGGCCTCTGTGAACATCTCAAAAGGGATCACATAACATTGTTGTTCATGTAAAGAAAGAGTAAGAGATGGACCTAAACTGATTTTTGAAAGCAGTTTTCTCTGATCTTAACACAGATGACGTGGAAGAAAGAAATCGACGATCCACTGAATCCTGAAGCCTGGGCTTCTATGCAGAAACTCTCCAGTTCAGTAAGTTGCTTCACACCCTCGACAAAAAACGAGCAAAGCCAGGAGCTTCATATATAATTCATACTTCATCCATTCAAACTCAAGCCTCTGGTAGGGAGAGCAACACATTATCTACCTTCTTCACACCCCAGGTGCCTAAAGGTACTTATGCCAATACCTGTGTAAAAAGGTAGCATTCTGCCCAGGTGTTTGTTCAAACTACATGCACAAAATGATTCAGTGATAGCAGTCTTCCAGTGGAACAAAAAACACAATATTAAAATTTTCAGTCATGTTTCTGTGATTTGAGGTTTGGAGAGAAGGAGGTTATAGTTGACTGACAGCCAGTTCTTTCTGACTGACAAAAGAGAGAGGAGAGAGATGGCTGTTACCAGGGCAGCTGTTGCCACGGTTACTACATTTTTCAGTGCAGAACCCTTGCTGCCACCTGCTGTCTGTTAAGCTGTATTACCTATAGCCCAGTGTTCAGGGCCTGTATTTTAAGTCAAAGTAAGTAGTAAAGAAGTAAAAATCCTTCACTTTTATTCCTAATTATTACACATTTAAGATTAAAGATGCTCTTGAATGTAAGACAAACAGAGAGGTCTCTTAAGGTTGTTAAGAGTCGAGGTGACCACGCCATGTTTTGGAATGACAATGTACAATATAGTATATATAGTCATGATGAATAGTATGTCAGCTGAATCAATATGCATTCCTCAGTTGTGCAAACAATAAGAATAAAGCTGTCATTGATTTTTGTTTGCAATCACTTTTCATGCATTTTCACTGTCTGCTTGTCATTGTTCCTTATAATTTCAGCGATGCACTGATGATGTATTTTCATATCATAAATATATCCGATTGTTGTTCATTCCACGTGTTAATTGCAACCGGAGATATGTGAGATTCCACACAAATACATTTTTTAAAATTACAAATGTTTTTGCAGAAAAAAAAACAGATCACTGAGTAAAATGTAAGTGTTTTCTTAAATGATGAGCAATGAGCGAACATGTGATAAGGTATAACAGAAACGCACGGTTCAGGGAAAATGGGGCACGAGTGTCAGACATACCCAAAATATTGCAAATTCAAACAGAAATTTGGATGAGCATTGACTTATCATCCCGACAAAGCATGTAGAGCTATACTATATCAGTTCATCAATTAGTCAACAGAAAAACAACCTGCAACTGTTTTGATAATTGCTTAATTTAATTAATCATTCATTAATTTTTTTCCAAAACATTTCCTAGTCCCAGCTTTTCTTTTCTTATGTGACCAGTAAACTGAATATCTTTAGGTTTTAGATGTTTGATTACTGCATGGTAGGCATCGTCTCTATTTTCGGACATGTTATAGACCAAATGATTAGTCAATTAACTGAGAAATTAATCATATTAATTGATGGTAAAATTGATTTCAGTTAGTTGAAGCCCTAAGATGTCATGTCAGAATTTTTTTTTGTTCTAGTGGAGTGATTTTTGTCTGTCAAATTACTCATTTCTAGAAGATTCAGAAACGAGGGAAACTACAGAGGGAACACCTGGAACTATATCACAACACTGGCAGAATTCATTGTAGTTAAAAGTTGCACATATAAGTATTTTTATAAGGGTCAAATGACGATGTGTATGATGAAATTGAAAGGGGTCCTCTTGTAATGATGAACTCATATAGAATTATCAACTATCTGCTGTACCCTCAGCTCTATCTTTCAGCTCTCTGTGTTGGTTTTACCATCCGCAGCTTCACTGTTTTCGTTCAATCTCACCGCTCCAATCGACTCTGTTTCCTGCAGCAGCAGGCAGCTGTTTTTAGCAATAAAACAAAATATACTGTACACTCCCTGCTCATCAGCTAACAGTAGACAGACACAATGTTCCTTGGAGATGGTGAAGACCAAACCAGAGCTTAAAGGGTAACTTGAACTTTAACTTTCCCATGTTTTAGTGTCTATAAGTGACTAACCGGCAAGCCACGAAACGAGCTGTGAGTGCAGTGAGCAGCGTCAGTGTAACGTTACGTCCACTAAAAGTGCTTGTTTTTGCCACTGTCAGGCTCCGATTGTTATTAGAAGTGTCTGACAACATTATGGAAATGACCCTTCAGAGAAATAAAATGTTTTTTTTTACCTTTTGCTTGATCGGGTCTGTTTGTTATTGTGTCCAAGTCCCGCTCAAGGAGAAGTCTTGTTGTGAAATCTGAATATCCGTATACTCCGACTCAAATTAATACGGGCGGCCATCGAATTCAAAGACTTCATCCACATTGTGGAAATCATCTAAATATTCAGCCATGACATTGAAAATCTTTTAGATATCACTAAGCTACGCTTTCTGTACTCCAACACGACAAACTGCCCGGCTGGCACTCGTGTTTCCACCATGGATGTATTCCACTATTCCACCGTTGTCTTCCGGCAACACGTCACCTCGCCAGATTTCACAACAAGACTTCTGCTTGAGCGAGACTCTTTCCATAATGTCAGACACTTATAACAACAATCAGAGTCTGTTGTGGCAAAAAACAAGCACTTTTAGTGGACGTAAATGACGGTGCCATCTCGCCCAAATAGTACCATATTGCGGCCTGTGAGCAGCTGCCGTCTACAGCGCTCTCTCTCAATACTGGACCAGTTTCAGAAATTGTTGACCCTGTTAGTTAGTTAGACACAAAAAACATGGGAAAATAAGGTCCAGGTTGAAAGATAGTGGAGTTACCCTTTAAAGAAAAGGGGATATTGGATTTATTCATCATTCATTCATTCATGCTTTGTGTCTGCCGGATGTTTAAAATGGCAACTGTTTGCGAACAGGGTGATAAAAAAAAAAGGTCACTACATCCTGACAGTAGTGCATGAGACAGGTAATCTGAAAAAAATCATGTGCCTCTGTGTCCTCCGGTGCTCCTAACGGCATCTGCAAGATTTCACAGACCGGAGGAAAACAAGCAGTCAGAGCTGATCTGGAGTCTGCCGTCCAGCTGCCGTCTATGAGAGCCGGCTGTCAATCACTCGCAAACTCTGATCAAACGGTCAAACTAGGCAGAGCTGATCACATATGAATCAATATTCTGTTAATCCTATTTCTCTCCTCAAATGTTTTCAGAATCATCTTGTAGTGTACTGTTTAGCTGTAAAATGAGAAAGTTTGTGGCCCGGCAGCCATGTTGAGATCAGTTGAGGAAATACCAAGCACCGCCCACCAGCCGGAACAAACTTTCTCATTTTACAGCTAAACAGTACACTACAAGATGTTTCTAAGAACATTTGAGGAGAGAAATAGGCATTAACGTAACCGAATATTGATTCATATTTGATCAACGCTGCCTAGTTTGACCATTTGATTGGAGTTTGCGAGTGATTGACAGCTGCTCAGAGACGGCAAGGCTTCAGCTCGGCTCTGATTGGTTGTTTTCCTCCGGTTTGTGAAATCTTGCAGATGCCATTTAATCATATTTGCTCCATTTCTACCCACTGCTGCTTTAATAGGAACAAAAAAACAGAGGGTGTCAAGCTGCTGTATTATGTTATTACTGTGGATTTTAGCACACATGTCCAGGTTGCCTCTCTATTCAAATGGGTATATATATATAAACACATTTACACCTCTCTTCAGGTGCTCATCTTGAGTTGGAGGTAGATAGATCGCAGGTGCTGCTTTTACTGCATGCACAGCACTCACCTGAGCAGCTGATTTATGTGCAGTAATACTTCAACAGGCCGGGACAAACTGACAATGTCTTTACATAAAGAAAGAAATAGCTTACTGTAGGCCTATCCTACGTTTGCTGAATTTACAACAAGGCACGATTCATTACGAATTTGTCGCAGACAGCATTTCACAAAGTTTATAAAGCTTCACCTAACTCGACAACTCAAAAAATGGTGTGATTTTTAGGTGTGATTTTTAAGGGAAGTAAACCCTTTTTTAGCTTCTCTATTCAGTTCGCGAGTGATTGACAGCTGCCTCCGTTGAATGAACAGCCAATAGGAACGCTCTCTCTCTCTGAAATGACCTGTGATTGGCCAAAGTCTCCCATCACAGGCTAGATTATTTTAAAGCCAAAAACAGAGCCATGAGGAGGAGCAGAAGTCTAGTTTTCTCTCCGAACATTTGAATTACAATATGCTGAAAGGTTATTATGAGTGACAACATCATAAAGCACTCATCAGTGATGATGCTGTTTGATGACTCTTTTGCCTTTTGCAGGCTGATGAGAAGGCTTTCGACTTCAAACCTGGCTTCATGGCCTCTTTTTTGGACTTCTTGAAGACCGGCAAAAAACAGTCAGGCCTTGAACTGGGACATGACGGAGGTGAGCAGGAATCCCTGAACCCCTTTGCCTCTCTGAAGGGAGGGATCAGGCTCTTATCCTCGCCTCCTCCTCCCCTATCGCCGACTCCTCCGCATCAGCGAGCATTCGGCGAGGGAGGGCAGGGCGAGGGGTCAGACCTGGCTCTCAGCAGCTGCCCGAGTCCCTGCAAGCCACTGGACGAGGAGCTCAAAAGGAACCTGGAGACGCTGCCCTCCTTCTCCTCCGATGAGGAGGACTCGGTCAGTAAAAACCAGGACCTGCAGAAAAGCATATCATCTGCCATCTCGGCCCTCTACGACACCCCGCACTCGTTAGCCGCTGCAATGGCTTCAGCCATGGCCAAGACCCCGTCCAGCATGTCCCCGCCTACGCCACAGGAGCCGCCGCTCAGCCCCCCTCTCCCCGCCATGCCTCCCCTCATCCCCAGTATGGAGAATGGAAAAGAGGAGGCGCTCACGTACACACAGGACATACAGGACAAGGAGGAGCAAAAACTGGTCTCCCCACAGTCGAACAGTGAAAAAGCAGAGGAGAGGGAGGCTGAGCAAGGACGAGAAGAGGAGAAGGAGGGAGGTGGGGAGACTGCAGACGATGAAGAGCTAATGATTGATCCACTGAATCTGCAGCAGGGAGCCCTGGAAGAGCAGGAGGAGGAGGAGGAGGAGGAAAAGGAAAGGATGTCTGACATGCAGATGTTGGAGGTTCTTAAGGTTGAAGGTAATGTATGTTTCTTCATCTGTCTGCCACTCATATTTTCTTTAAAAACTTCTCCCCTACACAAAAGTTATATCACGTCTCGAAAGTTCATTCTTGACCGTGGAAATAGTAGAACTCAAGGTCCACTCGCTAGCTTTTCCCTGAGGTTTCAAGAGCAGCTCATGGCCTTCATCAGCAAATGGAGTCACTCAGTAGTCATGGAGTTGGTTCCCCTGTTGATCCAACTATGGAACTTTAGTCCTGTAATAATTATAATAATAATAATAATAAGTGGAGATGGTAACCTCTGTGTGTTTAAAGATGGTCTTGCATGTCAGATGTCAATATCCTCCTTGATTGACTCCTCAAGCAAAATAAATTAAATTGCAGATAGAGTTGAAAGCTACTTTTTTTTTTTTTTTTAAACTTTGACCTAAATTTCACACTATGGTCACGTGACGACATCTGAACCAACTTGATGACAACTGATCCAACAACTTGATTCACTGATGACGGGCCATGGGAGAGAGCTCTGGAAAAGGGCAGTGAGTGGATCTTGATTTAATATTACTTAAAGGACCCATATTGTAAAAAGTGAGATTGTCATGTCTGTTATAGTATAAAGCAGGTTTAAGTGCTATATAAATAATGTGAAAGTATTGAAACCTTCAATATACGGAGAAATACGCACAGCCTGTATTCAGAAATTGTGCGTTTGAAACAAGCCGTCGGGATTTCTGTCCATTTGTGATGTCACAAATATACAATATTTAGACCATTACACGGCTTTAAACGTAAACATTCTTAATGTGTCCCAGTTTATTTCCGGTTGCAGTGTATGTAAATAACATCAGCTGACAGGAAGCAAACAGGGACACAAACTGTTGCCTAGCAACGCAATTCCGTTGAAATGAGCTAAAACGGAGCGTTTCAGACAGAGGGTGAATGCAGGTATATTCAGGCAGAAAGTATGAGGAAAGTAAAGCTTTTTTTTAACATGAAAGCATGTAAACATGTTCTAGTAGAAACACAAAATACAAGTATGAACCTGACAATAAGCATATTATTGGACCTTTAAATTAAATAAATCAATTGAAAGTGTTTATGAGTGGGAGACAAGTGAAAGACTGTGTTGTTGTTACTGGTAGATTTGCCTATAACCTAACTTAACCTATAATGGCTTATATAAAAGCCACACCCAAAGGACAAACAATAGGTACAAATATTTCCATGACAAAAATCACCAGTACATTTTAGATATTAGTGTTCAATTTCACATATAAAAATATACTGTGTAAAGTGTAGGAGTAAAGTTAAAAAAAATAATAATATAAAGAAGCAGGAGTAATTGCCATATTTACAGTTTCTAAGAGTGATCATTATTTTCCAAATCAAATGTTTTTGTCAGCAGAGCATTTCTAAGTCTTGTTTTATACGCAGACAATGACACAGAGGAATCCATTAAATGGACATTTTCATTCCATAATATAACTCCACGAAATCTGATAGAAAACTGACCACGGGATGTTTTATACAAAGGAAGAGGAAGATTCTCAGAGTAGTTAACAAAATAATATCTAAAACAATGAGGTAAATCCCTTATATCTTCGCCGTAAAGACAAATGTACAGATTTGAAGAATGTTGATGTCAAATATAGTCAATAATTGCAATTTTTAAAAAAAAGCAGTGTACTTGGTATAGCAGCATTCGAAAAAGTTTGCTAATCTCGCTCTGTTCAGATAAGTTGGAAAAGTACTTGCCCATACAATACTACAGTATGTTAAATATGGATAAATTAAACTATAATAGACATGTATTGTTTACAAAACCTCTTATTTTTCTCAGAATCCCAAGAGATTTGGTGACCTTATTGCAGACAAAACCAACCGGATTTCTCTGAGAGAGTTTGCCATCCATCAGAATACCTCAGAAACGTGTTGAAGAAACTTTCAGTATTTCTTCATTATGAATATAGAGTTTAATTTGCTCACTATCCTATTTTTAATTTCCTGCAAATAAAATGAAATTAGACTTTTTTTTTTAATGACAACTTATTTATTTAAAACCACATTGAGTAGTTCATGATTTAGTTCACCAATGAGAGTTGTCAAATCCTGTTACTGCCTCCAGGTGACGCTTCTGGCTAACAGGCAAAAGTTAGTTTCTTACACAAACACACCCACCGGGGAATGAAAATGCGATCTCAAAGTCATTTCGTGTCACCTTAAAAACTTGCCGCTAACTTTCTAATTAACCCTGTTTTTCAGATTCTCCATCAGGACCGGTCCTTGCTCCTGCAGCTCCATCTCCATCCCCATCCCCATCCCCGTCCCCATCACCATCTCCATCACCATCACCATCCTTCTCCCCTTTGCCACCCACCTACTCGTCACCCTCGCCCCTCCCTCTCCCCTGCCTCTCCGTACCTTCCCAACTGCCGATCCTGCCGGATGAGGAAGAGGCCGATCAAACTTATCCTCCTTCTGAGCAGCAGCAGTCCTCCTACCAACCGGCTCCTCCAACCGCAGGTACCTCCCCACCCCCCTCCACCTCCCCTCCGGTTATCCCGTCCTCACCCCTCTCCAACCTTCCCTTGGGCCAGACCATTCCCCCTCCATCCACCACACCTCCTCCATCATCCTCTGATCAGGACCAGGAACCCGAAGCCGAGCAGCCTTCCCCCTCCTCACCCGCCTCTTCCTCACCCTCTTCATCATCCTCTCCGCCGCCATCACCTCCAACCCCGGAAGAGGCCCCGGCACCCCAGCGTCTTACCTCCCTCCACCTGGCGAAGAAGCAGGCTGACGCCGCCATCGCCGGGGAGAGCGAAGAGGAGGACAGTGAGAGCGGAGGCGAGGGAATCTTCCGCGAACGGGACGAGTTTGTGGTTCGGACAGAGGACATCGGGACGCTTAAGGTGAGTCACCCCACAGCTCCCAGGAAGTATGTGTGTTGAATACATAACATTACAATAATGGCATACACCGTGTTTTGTTTGTGTCACCAGATGGCCTTGCAGACAGGCCGGGAGCCCCCACCCATCTGGAGGGTGCAGAAAGCCTTGCTCCAGAAATTCAGCCCAGAGATCAAAGATGGTCAAAGGCAGTTCTGTGCAACCAGTAATGTGAGTTTCCCAGCAGACATACATTTAACTCCCACAGGTTCAATCAATACTAAATTACATCGGTGATTCGATCACAAATCAGTGATGTCACACTTGGTATGATACAAACCAAAGCCCTGTTTCCCAAAAGCATCTTCTCAAGAGGTGTCTCTATCGTAGCGATGATGTAGATCAGAGACGTACACTATATACAACCACAATTTCCCTGGTCATTCCCTCTCTCTCTCCACATATTTCCTGTCTATACCTTCACTGTAAGCACAGTAATAAAGGCACAAAAACGAGTGCCCCCCTACCTGCATGTAGAAGGTTAAGATCGACTTAAAAGCTCTGGAACCTGCACGAGAAATCCCAAACTTCCTGTTAGTTTTTGTATTGTTTTGTTTAATTGAATTGCATCTTTAAAGGTAAAATCCGTCACCTTTTATGTGGATGTCCAATCAGTGCTGATGGTAAATGCAGTCCACTGAAGAAATAAAATTCCCCAGTGTGTGCTGTGTTGATCGAGACAGCTGATCTCTCCTGCTGCGGAGCCGTATACCGGCTGTGCCTACATGTACCAGGATGCATTGCGAGCAAGCGGAGAGTTCGCTACTGATAAACAAACAAAATAAACTCAAAAAATGTCAATGAAGGAAATATTCTTATACCTAAACAGAAAAATACAGCCATATACCTGAATTCAAGTTTCTATCTTACACCGAACTAAGACGGGCTTAATCGCCTTGCTAGCTCAACGTAAAGCACACTTCGTTCATTCATTCTCTTGATACATCCATGAGCATCGCCCACCAGCCGGAGCACAGCTAACAGGAACGCTCTCTCTCTCTCTCGGAATGACCTGTGATTGGTCAAAGTCTTCCGTCACAGGCTAGATTTTTAAAGCCTGAAAACAGAGCCATGAGGAGGTGCAGAAGTCTAGTTTTCTCTCAGAACACTTGAATTACAATATGCTGAAAGGTTATTATTGGAATTTTTGCCCAATGATGCCAAAATCTTTATGCCTACTGAAGCTTTTAGTATATCCAGTTTGATTGATCCTCATTTTTATACTGTGTAAAGTAATATTTTCATATAGAACAACTGTTAACTAAATTGTAATTTTCTTCATGTCTCCTCCCTCAGTATCTGGGTTACTTTGGTGATGCCAAAATGCGCTACCAGCGCTTGTATGTGAAGTTCTTGGAGAACGTCAACAAAAAAGATTACGTGAGAGTGTGTTCTCGTAAGCCATGGCATAGAGCCGGTCTCAATCTGAGGTAAGGATATCAACTTCTTGATTTCTTCTTAAATGTTTCTGATTGTCTCTCAGAGCTACGGAAGATTAACTGATACAAACTGGAAAGTAACGGTAAGACGTGGGAGCTTCATTCACTCTGTGTCTTTCTTTTTGAACTGACAGACGCCAGTCGCTACCTAAACAGCAGCCCACCATTCACAACCAAACCCCACCTCGAGTGGAGAGAGACGACAAGGAGAGACAGAAAGAGAGAGAGCTGAAGGAGCAGAGAGAAAGAGAAAAAGAACAGAGAGAGAGGGAGCACAGGGAGAAAGTGGAAAGGGAACATAAGGAGAGAGAGAAGGAGAAACAGGAGAGGGAGCAGAAAGAGAGGGACAGGAGAGAAACAGAGAACGTGGAGAGGGAAAAAGAGGACAGGGAGCAAAAAGAGAGGGAACGTAGGGAGAAGGAGAAAGAAATGGAATGGGAGGAGGCGAGGGAGAGTGAAAGAAGGGAGAAGGAGCAGAAAGAAAGGGAGAAAAGAGAGAAAGAGCAAAAAGACAGAGAGAGAAGGGATTACGAGAGAGAGAGAAAAGAGAGAGAGCTGAAAGAGAGGGATAGAAGGAATAGGGAGCAGAGAGAACGGGAGAAACAGGATAGGGAGAGGAAAGAAAGGGAGAGACAGGAGAGGGAGTGGAAAGAGAGGGAGAAAGCAGATAAAGAGAGAGAAAAGAGAGAAAGGGAGTGGAGAGAAAAGGAGAAACAGGAGAGGGAGCAGATAGAGAAGGAGAGAGAGCAGAAGGAGAGGGAACAGAAGGAGAGGGAAAAGGAGAAAGAGAGGGAGCAGAAAGAAAAGGAGGGAAGAGAGAGGGAAAAAGAGAAGGAGAAACAAAGGGATCAAGAGAAAAGGGAGAGAGAGGAGCGAGAGAGGAGAGATGGCACAGTGGAGTTTGCCAGGTTGAAGGAGGAGAAGAGAGGAGGAGGAGAGAAGAAGATGGAGCGTCGGCCCAGAGCCAAGGCCGCAAAGGACAAGGCAGAGCCTCCTCCCAAGAAGAGGAAGAAGTGGTTGAAGGAGGTGCCATCCTCCTCCTCTGAGTCTGACTCCTCCATACCCAGTGATGACGAAGGTCAGTTATGAGTGTATGGTACACACATATTAGTTAATTACATATGAATACATCTCTCTGGGTCAGTGTCTGCTGTGTTCAGGGCCTCAGTGTGGCTTCTTGTGTTTTAGGACCTGTGCGGGGCGGAGTTAACAGCCGAGCCATGAGGGAGATTTTCAGGAGCTATGTGGAGATGCTGGTCAGTACGGCACTCGACCCTGACATGATCCAAGCACTGCAGGACACTGATGGTGAGCACTCAGAAAAAAAAGACTTGAAAAGTCAAAAAATGACGTCCTAACATCTTCTCCTAACCACTTTTCCTTGACACCTTCCGTTGCAGGTCTCTCATGATAATAGGCAGTGACGGTGATTAAAATGTAAATGAGTGTTCTGCTCTTTTATCTCCTCAGATGAGTTGTACCTCCCACCCATGAGGAAAATTGACAGCCTGCTCGGTGAACAGAAGAAGAGGTTGTTGAGGAGAGTCAGCATGAGTGTTCAGCACCAGGTAAACCTACAGTGCACACCTCCTTCTAGTTTGTTTTACAGGCACTTCTCAAAATCACAGTCTAGTTAGAAGTGACTGCCTCTTGATGAGGATTTACAATAAATACCTCGGTGTAGGGGTTTAAAACAAATAGAGGATGCAGATACGTTTAAAAAAGGAGTTTTGTTGCACCAATCCTACCTGAGCTGTACTCATGCCTGTCACTGCATTCTGCTTTCCTCTTTCCAGGAGGCTTTACATGTATTCCCAAAAATGATGGCTGACCCGCTGGAATCTGGAGCTGTCAAAGTTCACCTCGGTGGGGAAGGTTACAACCGCAAGACGCTCAACCGGGTCAAGAGGAGTGTTCCTAAGCAACAGGTCAGAAAGAGACTTTCCCACCGAGTAATCCTTCCCTAGTTTGACCGATTGATCAGAGTTTGCGAGTGATTGACAGCTGCCTCCGTTGAATGAACAGCCAATAGGAACGCTCTCTCTCTCTGAAATGACCTGTGATTGGTCAAAGTCTTCCGTCACAGGCTAGATTTTTTTTGCCCAATGATGCCAAAATCTTTATGCCTACTGAAGCTTTTAGTATATCCAGTTTGATTGATCCTCATTTTTATACTGTGTAAAGTAATTTTTCATATAGAACAACTGTTTACTAAATTGAAATTTTCTTCATGTCTCCTCCCTCAGTATCTGGGTTACTTTGGTGATGCCAAAATGCGCTACCAGCGCTTGTATGTGAAGTTCTTGGAGAACGTCAACAAAAAAGATTACGTGAGAGTGTGTTCTCGTAAGCC
>CAKAKR010063746.1:7075-23920 GCA_916700685.1 Adelosebastes latens | reverse complement strand
GGAGCTCCTCAGCGAGTAACGTTATCGTCTCGTTACCGACCGGGTGCCGGTGTCTCCCTGCTCTCTCCGGCTGCGGGCGGAGAGAGCAGGGAGACACGCTGCAGAGCCCCGCTGCATCAGCCTGCGCTGAGGCAGGAAAAGCCAACACTAAGATCAGATCTAAATCATGTTCATGGAGAGACCTCCGTCTGGTCAACTAACATTACTGCCAAGCAGCTGAAATATAGAGTGATATTGTGGTTTAAGCTGACGTGTGTCACCTCACTGTTTTGAGCGATGCTCGTTCATGTCTATTTAGAGCGAGCAAGCGCGAGCTCGACGCTGACTTTCGTTGATTTCACGGCCACAGGTGTCGCTGTTAAGAAGCATTTCTGAAAGTTACAAATAGTCCCTTTAACTGAACTATAATGCATTCTTAAAAAACAGCACTTTACTGCTGATCAACTGTCTAAAGTATCATCAGTAACACTTTCATGCAGTATTTTCTGAATTCTGGGACCTGATCTGCACATGTGAGGCTTGTACATTGTACATGATTGTAAAATCAGTGAATTAGCTCTGTTCTTCACTCACATGTTGTTATGGTTTGCATTCTGTGCTTGTAGCCAGCTCTAGACAGACAATTTGGGAAAAGTGTCAACAAGTCTAATTTAGCCTTTTTCCTAACAAGTGCCTTTAATTGTATTTAGTGTGACTATTCCTATGTCTGTAACCTGCTAAGTCTATTCATCTAGGCAAAAAATAATGTCTATTAAAATGTATGTAAAAAGTACAACCTAAATAGTGCATTAAAACAAATCAGTAAGATAATGTAAAAGAAAGGTGAAAAACAGCTATATAATGTATCTTTAAACAGTAAATTAACTGTAAAATACTGTGAAATTAATAAAAAAAAAAACAGTTCAAACTGTATTTTTCATTAGCTGTAAATTTCAGCGACAGTATAATAATGTTCATTTTACAGTAACATAAAGGCAACCCTGCTGCCAGTTCTTTACTGTTATTTTACTGGGAAATTCTTAACAGTGTATCTTGTCTATCTTCAACATGTTTCCGGCCTCCTCTCTTTCTGTGTTTCCACCAGCAGAGGCCTCCCTCCCTCTCCCTCTCTCTCTCTCTCTGCAGCTTCATCCTCTCCAACACCACCCCTCCTCTCTGAGCCTGTTGGCCTGCTGACCCCGGTGCTCTGCGGCTGGAGGCGGACACATTCCTCTGTCCTCCCCCAGGACTCCTGCTCCTGACTGACTGACGGCGGGAGGAGGGAGGAGGCTGCTGCTGTACGCATTTAATTAGTGAGGAAGAAGAAGCGTCAGGACGGACCGGGACTGGACGGACACCGCCCCCCCTCCTCCAGGCTGCTACAGGCTCCGGCTCTCTGCAGACTTCGGCTCGACAGCTCGGAGCTTTAACGCAGCGGACGGAACGTTTACGCGTCAAAGTGACATTCTGGAACGTGTCGGAGAGGATTTAACACACACTGGCGGATGTTTGTGGAGTCCGTTTGGTTTTAAATGTGTCTTTTTTCAGCGTTGGAGTTCCGGTCTGAAGTTTTCGGATCACATCTGTAATAGAAAGGTGTTTGTAAACTGCTGTTGTCTCTGGTTCAGTGAGTGATGAGTGATTTGGAGACGTCAGCTCCGCACACTCCATCATCCCACCGGGGCTGAGCTGAGAGGGAAAGTAAGAAACCACCTGTTGTGGAAGTTTCCCGGAGCTTCTCACGGAGAAAGCCGAGCTGCTGGAACACGGACCTGCCGGACAGAGCCGAGTGGGAGACGCGCGAGTAGGAGGAGGAATGCGGGTTTTACGCACGGAGCAGACGCGGTTTCTGAGAAGAGGCGACTCTCTAATGAGTGATAATCTGCACAGTCGCGTCTCCGGGCTCCGTGTTGTTGTTTGTTTGCAGTGAGAGAGAGCATGTTGCCATGGTGTCCCGGGCTCAGATGAGCAGCACGGAGGAGCTCCGGTCGGGATGTCTCGGGAGGACGCGGTGAGGTGTCTGCGATGTCTGCTGTACGCACTCAACCTGCTGTTCTGGGTGAGATATACTGACCTGATACAGCATGGTGTTAACCTGACTGGAGATGTGATGTATACAATACCTTATTCTGATGCATGTTGTTAACCTGACTGCATGTTTTTTTCAAGAAATTTTACATTTTTTGTCTGTATTTCAAAATGACAGAAAAACAGTTTAAAAATGACGTTTCATTTGTGATTTATATGTAAATGGTATTAGATTTACAGTATTTTTTGTAATCACAATCGTAATTATCAGTTTTTAAGCTTTTCTTGATCATTTATTAAAGATAATTATTCTGTTTTTTAGAGGTTTATGACTCTATTTTAACAATTAATTTATGTTAGAACAAAAGGATTTCATGGAATTCTAAAAATATTTCTTGTAAATGATACAGATTTTTTTTGCAAAACTTCTGAGTTAATGTAAATTTGGGCTTTTGCAACGTAAAATTACATGTTTCATTTGTGATTTATATGTAAATGGTCTTAGATTTACGGTGTATGACTATTCTAACAATAAATATATGTTAAAAGTAAAATATTTCTTGTAAAATTAAAGTAATAAAGGCTAATTATATAAAGATAATTACTGTTTTTTTTTTTTTACAGTTTATTTATGTTAATTAACGGACAGTATTTTCCGTTTTTTAACGGACATTTTCTGGCGCCCCTGCTGCCGGAAAATTTCCGATATTTTACACTTTTTTTTTTTTACAGTGCATACAAGACCTTATTCTGATGCACGTTATTAACCTGACTGCATGTGATGTATACAAGATCTTATTCTGATGCATGTTATTAACCTGACTGCATGTGATGTATACAAGACCTTATTCTGATGCATGTAGTAGAACAGGTAAATCTCACTAATACGTTTATCAGCATTTCACATGTCGGTTATTTGGCTCCACATGTGTCTTTATATGAAATCATCACATCAGGATATCAGTATGTGATTTTCAGACACATTTCACAAGTGATGAATTCACTTTTATGCACAATATGGTTTAATAAATGAAACTGATTCAAACATATAGAGACAAGATAAAACCATATATTTAATACGAGTTTTGGATTTCACATGTGAAATGTGAGACATCACATCACAAAACGTTTCATATAGTTTCACAATGATGTGTTTGATGAATAAAGTTGCACTAAAAACTGAGGATGAGACCAACTAATGGTCAATCACTCAATCAAACTACAACATCCTGGTCCTCACCTTCACTTTACAGTTAAAGTTTCACTAAAAGTTCATGTTTGTGGTAAAGTAGACCTCCATCTGTCCATCTGTCCATCCGCCCGTCCGTCCCTCTGAGGACATGTTTGACATTCTCAGATGTTGTGTGTAGGCAGCAGAAACTGATCCATGTGTGTTTATTTGTGTTTGTGCGTCCAGCTGATGTCAGCATGTGTGCTGGGAGTGGCAGCCTGGATCAGAGACCCTCTGAACACCGTCCTGACACTGACGGCCCACACCAGGTGAGTCCTACACAGACCAGGGTCCAGGTATCAGACCGGGGTACAGGTATCAGACCAGTGTCCAGGTAACAGACCAGAGTCCAGGTAGCAGACCAGAGTCCAGGTATCAGACCAGAGTCCAGGTAACAGACCAGAGTCCAGGTATCAGACCAGAGTCCAGGTATCAGACCAGAGTCCAGGTATCAGACCAGAGTCCAGGTAACAGACCAGTGTCCAGGTATCAGACCAGAGTCCAGGTATCAGACCAGAGTCCAGGTAACAGACAAGTGTCCAGGTATCAGACCAGAGTCCAGGTATCAGACCAGAGTCCAGGTATCAGACCAGAGTCCAGGTATCAGACCAGAGTCCAGGTAACAGACCAGAGTCCAGGTATCAGACCAGAGTCCAGGTAACAGACCAGAGTCCAGGTATCAGTGTCTATGGCGTTAACGTTAATGTTAACTACACAATACATCAGCTAATCTGATCCCAGATGTGATGCTAACGGCTAGCCCCGCTCTGTGACCAACATACAGTATAACGTATGGGTGATCTCATATTGTCCTCTGTTTGGTTGTTGAGGTAGTCATCGTGGTGCTTGTCTTATCGGGTAAATGATGTTCCCTCATTTTGGCAGCAAGCTAGCTGTGACCTGGAGGTATGACATCACTTGGAACAAAGGATTTCATTGGTTAAATTATAATTCTGCAGGAGAAAATCCACTGAAATCCCGGTCCGCCTGAATCATTTTTGCAAGTGTGCAAGCGTTCAGAAGAACCCCCAACATCTGCTTTTATACATTTCTGTGCAAATGTTTTGGACAAAATTCTGTGCTTGTTGTGAAACGGCTTTAAATTACAGATATTCTTTGTTTAAGCCAGCGAGGATGCTGCAGACGTTAAAGTTAAAGTTAAAGTTCTCGTCCATGTTGGAGGTGCTGCTGGTTGGGAGGTAAATAAATCCAAAATAAATGAACCGTCTGTGTGTCTTTAGGTTGGAGGAAGCAGCCGTCCTCACGTATTCTCCGGCTGTTCACCCCGTCATCATCGCCGTGTGTTGTTTCCTCATCATCGTGGCCATGGTGGGATACTGCGGCACGCTCAGGTGTGACCTGCTGCTGCTGTCCTGGGTACGTCCTCGTCTTATTTTATTATTATTTATCAACTGAAAGATAATATTCACTCTCAGAATCATCACTTCAGTCAAGAACATGCCAACCATCAGCTGCAGGTGAACCTGTTCACCTGTAACACCTGGTGTAAACCTGGTCACCTGTAACACCTGGTGTAAACCTGTTCACCCGTAACACCTGGTGTAAACCTGGTCACCTGTAACACCTGGTGTAACACCTGTTCACCTGCAACACCTGGTGTAACACCTGTTCACCTGTAACACCTGGTGTAACACCTTGTGTAACACCTGTTCACCTGTAACACCTGGTGTAAACCTGTTCACCCGTAACACCTGGTGTAAACCTGTTCACCCGAAACACCTGGTGTAACACCTGTTCACCCGTAACACCTGGTGTAAACCTGTTCACCCGAAACACCTGGTGTAACACCTGTTCATCCGTAACCCCTGGTGTAAACCTGTTCACCCGCAACCCCTGGTGTAAACCTGTTCACCTGCAACACCTGGTGTAACACCTGTTCCCCTGTAACACCTGGTGTAACACCTGTTCCCCTGTAACACCTGGTGTAAACCTGTTCACCTGTAACACCTGGTGTAACACTTGTTCACCTGTAACACCTGGTGTAACATCTGTTCACCTGTAACACCTGGTATAACATCTGTTCACCTGTAACACCTGGTGTAAATCTGTTCACCCGTAACACCTGGTGTAAACCTGTTCACCCGTAACACCTGGTGTTAACCTTTTCCCCCCTAACACCTGGTGTAAACCTGTTCATACGTAACACCTGGTGTAACACCTGTTCACCGGTAACACCTGGTGTAAACCTGTTCACCCGCAACACCTGGTGTAAACCTGTTTACCCGCAACACCTGGTGTAAACCTGTTTACCTGCAGCACCTGGTGTAAAACTGTTCACCTGCAACACCTGGTGTAAACCTGTTCATCTGTAACACCTGGTGTAACACCTGGTGTAAACCGGTTCACCTGTAACACTGGGTGTAAACCTGTTCACCTGTAACACCTGGTGTAACATCTGGTATAAACCTGTTCACCTGTAACACCTGGGGTAAACCTCTTCACCTGTAACACCTGGTTCCTGATTAATAACACGCAAAACATCAGCTGCAGCTGAACCAGATCTACCTGCTGAATGAATCCTCCTGTGAACAGAGGTCAGTCTGTATAAGGGGGTCCGGTCTGTGATCCAGATCACCTGTCTGCTGTCACCTGAGGGGGCGGGGGCCAGGTCTCAGGTGTACCTATTGTCCCCCCAGAGGACAGATAAGATTGTCCCTGAAACAGGAGACGCTGGGACTCAGAGAGCAGCTGCTGAATGGACGATCAGAGGGAATGATGGGAAACCTGCAGAGACAGGAAGTGCACCCCCGACACACCTGGGGGATGACATCACAATAGATCCACCTGATCCTGAACACACACAGTAACAGCTGAGCAGACTGAAGCTACCAAAATAATAAATGAAACACTTTGAATGGAGCCGTTCTGCGTAATGAGTACTTTAATACTTTTAATAAATACAGTTTGGTGTTAGTTTGTTTTGAACAGCGTCAGAATGAAAGTGTTTGTAATGTTTCCGTGCAGCAGATCCGAGGTCTGTTATTTCTGTCCGTCTCTAAACGAGGTCGATTATAAATAAAGACACCGATCTGCTCCGACTAAACTGAAACCTGCCTCCACTCCTCCTTTTTTGTACACAGAGTCTGACCTCTGACCTTTGACCCTGCTGAATATTCTTCAACAGATTTAAACCTCTGACAGTTTTACAGAGTTTTTACTTTCTCACCTGCAGCTTTCACTGATATGGAGGACAGAACTAAATAAAATCTAAAATAAATAAATAAATATATCATTAAATAATATTAAAGATAAATGTAGCCATTAATTAATTGATCAAATTATTAATTAAATTATTATCAAATATTTTTTTTTATTTATTTGTGTATTTTTTTTTTAAAATTATTTATTTATTTAGCATTCACTTTTATTTATGACACATGTTGAGTGACAGCCCCCTCATTTGCATAATGAGGCAAAAATGCATAAAGAAATGTGTAAAGAAAAGAATACAGAAATACATTTGGAAAAAAAGTTTGGGGACATAAATAAGGGGTGAAATGCAAAGGGAAAATTTTGCATAAATAAATAAATGCATAAATAAATACATACATTACAAAATAAATATAAAACAAATAAATAAATAAATGCAAACGTTAATAAATAAATTTAAAAATGAAATATGAAATACACTGGTTGATGTTTAAAGTTTGTTCATATTGAATGTGTCGCGTGTCCAAATAGCTGATCCTAACATAAAGTTTCTGTGTTTGTCAGTATTTCTGCAGCCTGCTAGTGATCTTCTGTGTGGAGTTGGCCAGCGCTGTTTGGACCTACGATGAGGTGACAAAACACTACAACTCATATAATTTATTATATATAATAAACCCCAAATATTATATATAATAAACACCAAAGATTTACATATGGTGAGCATGACATGATTCATTGATTAGACCCACTATTCATACTACTATTAATTTATTCTCTCAACAGTAATATTTAGTGAATATTTTATAAATATTTAGTGAATATTTTAAGAATATTTAGTGAATATTTTATAAATATTTAGTGAATATTTTTTAAATATTTAGTGAATATTTGATGAATATTTTATAAATATTTAGTGAATATATTATAAATATTTAGTGAATATATTATAAATATTTAATACATATTTAGTGAATATTTAATGAATATTTAGTTAATATTTTTTCAATATTTAATGAATATTTAGTGAATATTTTATCAATATTTAGTGAATATTTTATAAATATTTAATACATATTTTATAAATATTTAATACATATTAAGTGAATATTTAGTGAATATTTTATTAATATTTAGTGAATATTTTATCAATATTTAGTGAATATTTTATCAATATTTAGTGAATATTTTATCAATGTTTAATGAATATTTTATCAATATTTAGTGAATATCTAATAAATATTTAGTGACCATTCATTACATATTTAATACATATTGAATCAATATTTAGTGAATATTTTATAAATATTTAGTGAATATTTTATAAATATTTAGTGAAGATTGAGTTGATATTCAGTGAATATTTTATAAATATTTAGTGAATATTTTTTTAAATATTTAGTAAATATTTGATGAATATTTTATAAATATTTAGTGAATATATTATAAATATTTAGTGAATATATTATAAATATTTAATACATATTTAGTGAATATTTAATGAATATTTAGTTAATATTTTTTCAATATTTAATGAATATTTAGTGAATATTTTATCAATATTTAGTGAATATTTTATAAATATTTAATACATATTAAGTGAATATTTTATCAATATTTTATTAATATTTAGTGAATATTTTATCAATATTTAGTGAATATTTTATCAATATTTAGTGAATATTTTATCAATGTTTAATGAATATTTAGTGAATATTTCATCAATATTTAGTGAATATCTAATAAATATTTAGTGACCATTCATTACATATTTAATACATATTGAATCAATATTTAGTGAATATTTTATTAATATTTAGTGAATATTTTATAAATATTTAGTGAAGATTGAGTTGATATTCAGTGAATATTTTATAAATATTTAGTGAATATTGAGTTAATATTCAGTGAATATTTAATAAATATTTAATATATATTTAGTGAATATTTAATGAATATTTTGTGAATATTTGATGACTATTTAATGAATATTTAATACATATTCAGTGAATATCTGACCCACCTCTGGAGGTGTGAAACGGACCAATCAGAGAGGAGGTAGTGAGCAGCTGCAATGTTCAGTTTCCAACACGTCTCACCTCTAATAATAACCAGAAATGTCAGATATGAACGGCTCGCTGCTGCTGCTCTCAGATCAGATCCTGTTACACCAAAACACTGACCACACTACTAATACACACAACTACTAGTACACAACTACTAGTACGCTACTAATATACACATCTACTACACAACTAGTACACGACGGCTCGCTGCTGCTGCTCTCAGATCTGATCTTGTTACACCAAAACACACCAAAACACTGACCACGCTACTAATACACACAACTACTAGTACACAACTACTAGTACACTACTAGTACACAACGAATACACAACTACTAATACACAACTACTAGTACACTACTAGTACACAACTACTAGTACACTACTAATACACAACTACTAGTACACAACTAATACATAACTACTAGTACACAACTAATACACAACTACTAGTACACAACTACTAGTACACAACTAATACACAACTACTAGTACACAACTAATACACAACTACTAGTACACAACTACTAGTACACAACTAATACAAGAAGAAGCAGAAGAAGAAGAAGAAGAAGAAGAAGAAGAAGAAGAAGCAGCAGCAGCAGCTGTAACAGCTGTAACAGATGGTGTCTTCATCATGAAGACAAACATCAGTTTATCAGATCAGAGCAGCTGTGTGTGTTTCTACCTGCAGGCTGACATCCCTGTCTCATCTGGCTGCAGGGGGTTGTGGGTATTGTAGTCAGTGTTATCATCAGAGCAGAGAGCTGACACCTGGCTGCAGGAGGCTTATCTGTAGGGGGGGAGGAGGGTCACTTGTTGTCTTTGTAGATCTAATGATGATGTGTGTGTGTGTGTGTGTGTGTGTGTGTGTGTGTGTGTGTGTGTGTGTGTGTGTGTGCGTGCTTGCGTCCAGCCCTCCGTGCAGCGCTCTGACATGATCAGTCTGAAGTCTCGGATGCCGAGCTACGGCCTGCAGCGCTACCAGTGGCTCACACACACCTGGAACAGCTTCCAGACAGAGGTCAGAGGTCACACACACACACACACACACACACACACACACACACACACACACACACTGAGGTCATGTGACCTGTGTGCTGACAAGTGTGTGTGTGCGTGTGTTTACCTGTGCTCAGTTTAAATGCTGCGGGGTGATCTACTTCACTGATTGGCTGGAGATGACAGAGATGGAGTGGCCACCTGACTCCTGCTGCTCCAATCAGTATCCAGGATGTGCTCGCCACGCCCACTACCACGACCTAAGCGACCTGCACCAAGAGGTGAGACGCCGCCACCGACTCAGAGGTGCTTCTGTCCAATCACAGAATCAAAAAACGGATTATTTTTTTGTTGGGTTTTTTTCAGTCGCTGATAAACTTTCTGTAAATGAAATTCATCATTACCTGCAGATGTTTCACAATAAAAGCCTACCAGGAGAAGATGGGATTATGCTCCATGAAGGCTCTTAGTGAGAAAAATCTGAGCAGGAAGTCTTTAAATTGAACCTGTCTCTGGTTGTGTTTCAGGGTTGCGGTCCAAAGATCTACAGTTTCATTCGAGGGACGAAGCAGCTGCAGGCGTTGCGTTTCCTGGGCGTGTCCATCGGCGTGGCTCAGATCCTGGCCATGGCGCTCACCATCACACTGCTCTGGGCGCTTTATTACGGGAGGAAGTCTCCAGAGCTGGACTCCACGGTGCCGCCGCCGACAGACGACTCCACCCCCCTCACAGTGACACATGGACCCTCAGCTGAAGCTTCACCGTCAGGCTGCAACCACACGATGACCGCCACCGCCGCCTCCAAGCCAAGTGAACTCCAGTTTGAGATGGAGCGTCTGTCGTAGCAGCCTGAACACAACTGAGGGAAATCAAAGTATAAAGTCTTATTTTAGTAGATTTATTCATCGTTTCTATCAGTAAGAATAACATCTCACTCACTAAGTTATTATCTGAGACTACGATGACGACTGCAGAGATCTTCATGGGTCCACTCGGTTCCTGGTTAGACTCATGAGAAGGCGTATAAACAGCACGACATTACACGACGTTCAGTGTGTCATGAGGACGCATTTTAAGCTTTTCACGTGTCATTTGTACGCCACACAACAAAACTACGATAACGGTCGCGGTAATGTTTAGGAAACAAAACTGCGTAGATAGGTTTAGGGAAAACATCATGTTTGGGCTTAAAATAAGTACGGAAACTAAGTAAAATACGTGCGGAAACAATGTACCATTAGTATGGAAAACACATCAAAATCGTCATTAAACACACAAACTTAACTTAAAATAAGTAGGCAAACTAAGTAAAATACATATGGAAACAACAAAAGATCAGTACGGAAAACACATCACAAACGTCACTAACGTAACTTAAAATAAGTACGTAAACTAAGTAAAATATGTACGGAAACAACGTACCATTAGTACGGAAAACACGTCAGAAACGTCACTAATGTAACTTAAAATAATTAGGTAAACTAAGAATACGTAAGGAAACAACATAACAGAATTACGGAATACACGTCACAAACGTCACTATAAAAACATATCACAAACTAACGTAAACTAATGTAACTTAAAATAAGTAGTTAAACTAAGCAAAATACGTACGGAAACAACAAAACATCAGTATTCATTAAAACACGTCACAAGCGTCACTAACGTAACTTAAAATAAGTACGGAGAAAAAGTAAAATACGTACGGAAACAACGTACCATAAGTACGGAAAACACATCACAAACGACAATAAAAAAACACATCACAAACATAAACTAACAAAACTTCCAAAAGCAAACAGCGGCCTCCTGGTTAAAGTCCTGTGTTTGTTGGACCCCGTCCACCACCCCTCAGCAGTCTCTCTCTCTCTTTTCATTCAACGTCACTAGCTCTGAGCGTAGCATAGTCACATGGCCAGTACAGGATACACGGCGTACAAATGACACACCAAAAGCAAGAACGGCGTTCTTATCGCTCGCTAAATGCCTTGCGCGTTATCGTTCATACGCCTTCTCCTGCGACCGGGCTGATCTCAGATATGAACTCAAGGAGTGAAATTGTTATTACTGATAGAAATGATGAACTAAACTACCAAAATGTGAGCAGAGTTGTATGAAACCAGAGTTCTGATGAAGAGGAACTGTAAAAGGAAACCTGGACTCTGGTACTTTCTTTGGTACTTTGTGGTTTTTCACTGGATGAGAACATGAACTGAAGCACTGATGGAGACGACCACCGTTCTTCTGTCTGGTCTCTCACCACTGAAAAGACAGAATAAACATTGACTGAATCAAAACTGTCTTTCTGAACTTTACAGAAGTAAAGTGAGTTGTTTCCGTCAGTTGTTGAGTCGTGTTAGGAGCCACTGGAAGATAAACTCACATGTTTATCAGAGTGTCATATTGTATCTGAGAAAATGTGCATGGTGTTGAATATTTAATAATATTTGTCTCACAGTTATTGAAGCGTTTGATCATTTTCTCACTGCAATAAAAACTGAACATTGAAGCAGGTCGTTTGATTTAGTTACCAGACTGTCTGCCGATCAGCCGGGTGGAGTCACTTCAATAAACACAGCGATGTGGCTGGATGAGGCTTATTTCAATAAATAATATAATAACCATCATTTATAAATGGTAAATTAATAGTTATTTTACTGTTAACAAACAATGAAATGATAATTAATAATGTTTACTAATTATTAGTAATGCTATAATTTATGTTATTTTAAACACGTCAAAAAATGTGTATCATTGGCTGCTGGTTTCCATCTAGACTGCTGAGATCGACTTTAAGGCATGAAAACAGAAGATGGACTGTCTGAAAGTCCAAACATCTCACCTAAAACACATTCCTCTTGGTCGGTGCAGCTGTTAGAGAAAGTGGAGAACATAACACTCACTGGGAGGGTGTGAAAAGCTCCCTCAACATGTATGAAACTCTACCTCCACCACTGTACTACAGAGTATTATTAGTTCATTTAGTCTCAGCGGTGGTGGGATGTGGTTGCCTTCTGTCTCAGCTACTGGAGACGATCCATCTGTTACAGTTAACGGGTTGATCAGAGTGTCGTCTATTTTCATTTAGCACATCTAACTTATAACATTATCATAATGTACCGTAACCTAGCCTAACACATCGTATCTTATCTTACGGAAAACACGTGACAAACGTAACTTAAAATGCGTACAGAAACAACGTAACACAACTACAGAAAACACATCACAAACATCACTAAAAAAGACGTCACAAATGTCCCTATTGTAAATTAAAATAAGTAGGTAAACTAAGAAAATACGTACGGAAACAACAAAATATCAGTATGGAAAACACGTCACAATCGTCACTAAAAACACATACTGGTGAAACTGTTGACTGAACCAATTTGCATCTTAAGTTCCAACTGATAATCAGATAAAAAAAAAAGAAAAAAAAAGAAATACAGCGTTTACATGAAACAACAAAAACAAACATTTCCCATAAATCTTTGTGTGTTCTGTGAAATGAAAAGAGACGTCCAGACTGGTTTTATGTTTTATTCTATTTACTCAGACACTGCACCGGAAAACCATGGAAGCTTCACTTTTTCAAGATTATCCTCAGTAATCCATATTTAACACAAGCTGTAACAAATCAAAAGTAAGAATTATCATCCTCAGAATTTATTCAATTTACAAGTTGAATCACTTCTTCGCTCCGACACGACGGCTGCTCATAACGCATGCAAAGGCTTTAGAAAAATATCATGTGGAATGTTAACGCAAGACACTACAACTTCTTATGGAAATTATTGAAAAAATAAGATGATTTACTACACAATAAATAACAATTACAGCACATGTGCACTAGCAACAGTATTATAATTTCTTTCTTTTACAACCAAAAATGATCCTCAAAAATATGTTTCTATCATTTTTTCCCCTAAACTCAAAAGGCATCTGTACTAAACCAGAGAAAGAGAATAAACCAAAGGAAGTCGGTTGCATATGTCACATTATAGTCAAGCAGTGATGCATGATGGGAGGTCCATTAAGGGGCTGCTAGCAGGGTCGGCCATTTGCATTTTCACTCCGAAATGTCGCCTTAAAAAATAAACAAAAAATCAATCAATCTGTGTTTAATCAAGTTCAAGATTAAATTCCAGCTCCAGAGTTTATTTGCATCAGTGCTGAATTTATTTCAGCCGTCCACGAATGTTCCGATGTGCTCACAAACTTTCAATCCAGCCGCGGAAACGTCCACCATGTGAATCCATGTCAACAGATCCATATAATCCACCAGAAGATGAACGTTCAGGTGTGGACAGGAAGTCACAGCAGTATGTTGTTTAAGAAAAGGAGAATCGCCTTCGTATCAAAATGGATTCAAACAAGGTCATCTCAGTTCATCACTGGTGAACTGGTGCATTGAGACTGGACCAGTACAGGTACTGGTGCTTCTGAGAGGAGATACAACATCTTTAAATATTCATACCAAAAACAAGACAAGTAGACTGTTTCCACATTCGTCCTCATGGCTTTTAAATCACACACAGTCTCAAATACGTGTATATCACCCTGAAGTCCTGAAATATTCATATATTTTATTTTGTTTAGACGAGATAATAACTTGTGCACACAATCGGATCGAAGACCTTTTGTGCAAAAGATAAAAATATTTTTCGGGACTTGAGGAAAGACGAGCTACAGCATCTAAAATACTCACCTACATATGAACAGACTTTGGTGTTGTCTTGTTATAGGACAGCGGAAATGTTAGTTTACTGATTCTGACAGTTTAATAGTTAAACATTTAGGGAAATATGCATATTTCTGAGAGCAGGGTTTTTATGCTAGCCTAGCTTAGCATAAAGACTGAAAGCAGGGGGGAAATGCTAGCCGAGCTCAGTGTAAAGTAAAAAACAATACATCTATAACTAACCTATCATTAATTTACTCATTTGTTTAATCTGCACACAATTGAAGAATGAGTAAAAACAGCAGTTTGTGGTATTTAGAAGGAGTTACACCAAAGAGTCTAGAAGCAAAGAGACGAAACTCGGGTGTTTTTAGACAACATGGCGGCCGCCATTTTGGACTGAAAACGCTTATTATATTTAGAATATTTTATTATTCGACATGGGCCATTTCGGTAGAATATGACAATTGAATAGAAATAATTTAGTTTTACTTTTGTACGGGACATTGTAGGCGGACGTTTTACTGGTGTCTGATAGTCGCTTTCAGTCCAAAATGGTGGAAGCGTATCTCTGCTGCTGGGAGCTGATGTTGACATGGAACAAACTATTGACTTTCACTTCTTATCAATATACGTTCTTTGTTTAGGCTCTGGAACAATTTCTTGACGAACAAGCACTAAGCTAAGCTAAACTAAACTAAGCTAAGCTAAGCTAAGCTAAGCTAAGCTAAACTAAGCTAAGCTAAACTAAGCTAAGCTAACAAAGTCTTGACTCCAGCTCTAATTAACACACAGACATGAGACATTGATATCCATCTGAACAATACAAGTATTTCCCAAAATGTTAAACTATTCCTTCAACTGTCACTATCAGTAAGATAACGTTTAGTTTAGCTCACATTTATTGATGGCCGCTACTAGCCTATTATTAGCTACATAATGTTTTCATTAATCTGATAACTACATTTATATTTAGTGATGTCTGCTGTTTATTTGTCTACTTATGATCATAATGACAAACTGCTGGTAAATCACGTCTGACCACGTTGAAGCTCTCAGTCAGTCCTTTAGCTGCTGAGCTAATTCTACGTTAGCTAACAGGACGAGCTGCTGCTCAGCTCTAAATATACAAAGTCATACAAATATTGATGTAATGTGCTTTACAGTAGAACAGAGGAACTCAGACTATTATTTAGCTTCATCTGTCACTCAATACGCTCAGTGCTCCATTTCTATCTAGCTACATTGTACAGGGCGGGAAAATGACGCGGGGTAACGCTACATAATTTATTGACTCGTCATTCTGTTGGCAAAAGCAGTCATTGCTAACTTTTAAAATATTGAAACAATAGCCTACAGAGTGTCATTTCTCAGTCAACTGCTCATTTTGTATTTCAGCTAAGCTAGCTACATTGTGCAGGGCGGGAAAATGACGCAGCTAATGCAACATAATTTATTGACTAACAGACTTATCGTTCTGTTAGCAAAAGTTAGCAGTCATTGCTAAAACAATACAGCGTCATTTTTCAGTCAACTGTTCATTTTGTAGTTCGGCTAACGCCGGGTTCAGACTACATAATATTTTTGTCTGTTATGGTGGTCACTGTGTCAGATTAGGTGTCCACGGCGTCGGTTGTCGTGGCGTCGGTTGTCGTGAAGTGTCCGTCGGTTGTCGTCACTAGACACACTACGGGATAAAACAATCGATTGACGCAACAATTAATAATCGGTCAATTAATAATCGGGCTGATATCGTGTAGTCTGAACCCGGCGTAACTCATAAAATAGAAGTTCATAAAACACAGTTTATAAAATGTAGAACTAAGAAGCAGCTAACGGCGTTCATCCTGCTTGATTTTATGGGGACAACATGGGCGTAAGGTCTTCAGGATATTTAATATTTATGGGGGTTATTGTTGCAATAGGCTAGCAATAATAGTTATTAAATACAGTACAGTGATGGTAATCTATATCTTCCAGAAACATCGTTGAATCTCCCTGAAATCATCTCCGTCATAAGAAACACCGGCTACATTAAGAACAGAAAAGCATCTTTAGGCTACATGTGCGTTAAATTAATCTGCAGGCAGGACAACGAAGATAAACGACAGAAACAGTTTATCACAAACTGACATCAAGGTTGTTCAGATGTTTGTGTAGAGCAGAGAGGAAGGCAGTAGGTATAAAACAGATATATACAGAGTCAGGACCAGGACTGCTCCTATCCATGACAACTCATGACATCACAGCGGCGAGGTCTCGCACGCATTCAATCAGATCTGCATGCAACGTCCCGACACGCCTGGAAACACACCGATCCATGCACTCAAACACACACACACAGTTACTGAACATGCTCAGAGGGTTCTTCTTCTTCTTCTTCTTCTTCTTCTTCTTCTTCTTCTTCTTCTTCTTCTTCTACC
The DNA here is from genome assembly GCA_916700685.1 of Adelosebastes latens. NCBI lineage: Eukaryota > Metazoa > Chordata > Actinopteri > Perciformes > Sebastidae > Adelosebastes > Adelosebastes latens. The sequence continues at coordinate 7,342 of CAKAKR010063746.1, read as the reverse complement.
AATACAAAACCTCATCCACTAAATCAGCCATTTAAAGGAAACACTCGTTATGTTGGGAAGAACATCTGTTAGCCATTTATACGTCGCCCTGATCCAGAACTATCAGTGTCTGGGTATTTGTGATATACAGTATATATATATGTATATATACATATATACATTTATATATATATATATATGTATATATATATACATATATATATATATATAATAAAGTCCGCTAACAAAGTCCGCTAACAAAGTACTTATCTTTCACAATAAAAGCCC
>CAKAKR010063744.1:29648-42589 GCA_916700685.1 Adelosebastes latens | reverse complement strand
AACGTTTCTCGCTGCGGAGCCCCGTCACTTTACAAGACACGGAAAACCTCTGTTGGTCTGGAGGAGCTGCAGCATTTATTTCTGCACAAACGTCCACTGTACATTCACTAGATATTCTCAGAGCTAAACTAACAGTTCTGCAGTGTGTAGTGTGCGCACATGCACGTGACGTGGAGCGACAGAGCGAGAACGAGCGCGTTGTGTGAGTGAAGGCAAGCAGGCAGAGGAGCAGAGGAGCAGAGTACAGCAGAGACTCCGGCCCTGTAGACCAAAGCTACGGTCTCCCCCGCGTCCTCCGACCGCGGCCAACACTGTTTTGCAAGACGGGCTTCGCTAGATAGAACTTTGCGGTTTTGGTGCTTCCGTGTAGTTTGTGTTGGAGTCTGAGTCAGAACAGCGTATAGCCACACGCGAGCGCGCGTGGGACATCGACCCGGATTGATTTATACGTGTAAGAAGTTACAAACAGTCCCTTTAAAACAATTCTCACATGGCCATATGTACATTGAAAGAGTTATTGGTCACTAAAATCATCTCTCCTGCGGCGCCCCGGTAGCTGACCTGGTAAAGCAGACGTCCCATGAATCAAGGCTCAGTCCTTACCGCAGTGGCCCAGGGCTCGAATCCGACCTGTGGCCATTTGCTGCATGTCATACCCTCTCTCTCTCCCCCTTTCGTAGCTGTCACTCTCACTATCTAATAAAAGCAAAATGTCCAAAAAAATTATATTAAAAAAAATCATCTCCCCTGTCCATACTGGCCATGAAGAGATCCTTCCTCGGGCAGTAAGAGATATGGCTAAAAGCCACAGTTCTTTAGAACGAAATTTTGCACTGATCGAGGACTGCAGATATCATCCACTATCTCTAAAGGTGTGTTCTGAACATTCCATAAGAGATGGGGAAGCGTGATCTGGGGCAAAGATGCGTCCATGCAAAAATCTTTCAAGGACAAAATTCCTGCTTAACGTGGAGCTTTATGAAATTTGCTTCACTTTCTGTCCGAACACATCTTTACATTGTAATTGTACTAGGAAGGGATCTCTCCGTGGAATTTTGGATACGACAAATGATTATAGCGACTTTAAAAGCTTTACAAAAAAATGAACTCTTAATCTCTTGAATTTGCTCCAGAACTCAGAACGCACTGCCAGATCCACGGCTACTTCCACAAGCGCTGATAAATGTGTCCAACCATGTGGGAAACCTCCAGTTCAGAGTCTTGGAGAAGATGTTAAGCATTGTAAAACACAGTAAGTTTTGGGGCACATAAGCTCTGAATGAATTCATATTTCGCCTCTGGTCAGGAAACTCACCACTGAAGTGTTTTTGTTTTGTACTTCTGTTTCATCTCCAGCCCCTGTGGTTCTGGACCCCAACACTGCATCTCCATGTCTCTCTCTGTCTGAAGATCTGACCACGGTGACAGTCACAGACACCTGGCAGCAGCGTCCTGGAAACCCAGAGCGCAACACCACTTATCCACAGGTCCTGGGCTGCAAGGGCTTTGATTCAGGAAAACACTCCTGGGAGGTGGAGGTAGGAAATCAACCCGGATGGATACTGGGAGTCGCTGAAGAGGCCCAAGACAGGAAGGAGGAGATGTGGTCGACTCCACAAAATGGACGCTATACTATTACGAAAAGCAACAGAGGGTATACAGATGTCGAGGGCAATTTACTACTGGAGAGACCCAACAGGATCAGAATAGAGCTAGACTACGAAAACGGGACAGTGTCATTCCATGACGCTGATAACAACAAATCAATGAGGACCTATGAGAGATTGACTCAGAAGCTGTATCCATATTTTGCTTTTGTTGAACCTAATGATAATGAGGGTTATGACGATGATGAGGGGGTAAAAAGAAAGAAAAAGAAATCAAATAGCAGTGGAGGCCATATAGAGATCTGTGAGTCAGAGGTTTCTCTCACAGTGACATAGTTGCAGAAAATGGCTGCTTCAGATTCAGTAACATAGGCCTACCGTACTGGTAGTAACACATATCAACTTACTGATCACGTTGTTCATCACCCTGTTATGTTATGGATCAAGCATTTAGCCACGCTAGTAGATAAGTTAGATTCCTGCTACTGACTATGCTAGTAGTTTGTGTTTAGTGCTAAACTAAGATGTTGAAACATCATACCTGCATAAAATATTGCTTTGTTTGAAAAAATGCTTGTTTGCATGCTGATATTAGCATTCAGCTCACCGCTAACCTGCTGATGCTAATGTGCTGTTTTCTTAATTATCTTGTATTTTGTCTAATTGTATGCGCTATCTTAACTTGCAGGGTGTTGAGGTCTCAGGGCCTCACAGAGCCGCTAGCATGATTGTAGACTCTTGTGGTGCCTTCAAATTTCTGAAAGCTCTGAATTTACGAGTTGTGACGTGTTTGTTGACAGAAATGGCGGAGGCCATGGAAGTTAATTTTTCGGAGCATAGGTGAATATATTGTAATTTTAGTCGTATATTGTTTTTCTTCGTAATTATATAATAGGTCTGAGGAAAATGTTGATATTCCCAACAGCCTCATCTTTTCCCTCTGTCATTATGCCTTTGCATTTCCTGCATTATGTTACCAACTTGCTAAATTGTTAGCCTCTGTGGCTTTAGACGCCGACAGTAACGTTAATATTGCCGTTCTCACAACTTAACCACTTGAACACCAAGCATATGGTGTACACGATTTCCAATGTTTTAAACATGAGCTCACGAGTTTCATTTGAAGGCACCATTTTTTTCTGAAGTAATGATTTTAAATGAGTAAGTTTATCTTACAATTTCTGCTTTCAGACTATTTTGTATAAATGCCAAATCGTTCTGTTATGATTATTTCCAATAAAGCTGAGCAAAACATGTTGTAGCAGTTTTTTTTTGTAGCTGAAGTTCATTTTTCAGTAAATGAAACTGTTCTGCGGTTTATTTGAGAAGCCTTTAAATAATGCGACACTGTGCAGACCAGAAACACCAGTTTCCTGTTTTCTACACCATCACCCAAGAAGGAAGCAAGACACGTTTTTTTTTTTTTTTTACATCTGTACAAATAACACTGTGCCTGCGAGCAGCCGCTGTCACTGTGTGAGTCAAGTCAGATAGTTGTCATTGAAGCGGGTAAGCGTTTCCTTTTAATCTGTTTGATTTTAATATTAACCCTGACTGAACATAGTCATTCTATATCGGAAAGAATGTTTTTTAATATAGTTTGACCAATTATTTGATCCGCTGGAAGTAAATGACTGTAGGCTACAGGAAAGTCTCCGTCTCATGTCTAAGACCAAGAGAAAGCCCATTGATGAGGAGTTTCAACTGACCGAAATCACGCAGGCTACGAGGGAGATGATGAGAAAAACATGGAGCAAAAGAGTGTTGCTGATAAAACAGACGAGGTCTCTCGAGGTAAGGATGTCAAATTAAGATTTTAAGGCAATGAAAGGACGCTGTACCACGATTCATGAAGTGAAAAAAGGGTGCTAAGGAAGAGTTCAATTCCAAAACTGTAAATATAAAATTCAGTTGAGAAACAATTAACACATTGATAACCTAAAAAGCACCAGAAAAATCTTAAAGAGGACCTATTATGCTCATTTTCAGGTGCATACTTGTATTTTGGTTTTTGCTGGCTCACTCTGTTGTGATTGGTCAACCGAGCCAAACTCCTCGGACTTTGCTTTAAGTAGCTTTGTTTGAGGGCGAGCCAAACTAGCCGCTAGGCAGGTATTATGCAAATGTGTTACTTGGTGACATCACCACGTTACGGAAGAAAAGGCGGGACTTCAAGCAAGGTGTTTCAGGCAGTTCAGGAGCAGTGTTTCTGTGGGGGAGAGTAACTCCCTTTGGCGTGGACTTTGGGCTTTTGTAACTTTGCAGACCTTTGACATACACAAAAAAACTATATAACACACTAAAGGAAAGGGGAAAAAAGCACAAAAGTATAATAGGTCCTCTTTGATGATCATTCACTGCACTTTTTTTGCTCCAGTTTTTTTGTAACAAACTGCTGAAATTGAGTTTTGTGGTTTCTTTCAGAGTCAGTTCCCTCTAATCAGGCTGAGGTTCATCATTTCCAACCCAGCTACACCGCTCAGAGTGGAGGCAACGTGGTCGCTCCCTTCATCATTGGTTCTAGCATTGGCAACATAAACATCAATATCATCTCAACGGGCCAAGGTAGATATATAGGCTAAGATGTCGTGGGAGTAGCTGAAACTGGGGTTTGGGCTCTGCTGATGTTCTTCTTCTTTTGCAGGGTCTATGGTTTCATCAAAAGAAGCATTGAACCATGACACTGCAGACAGCTGCGGGTCTCTGCAGCCCCAAAGTGAGTACGACCGCGTTTAGGAACTGGACATATTGACAGCCTTGAATCTTAAAAATGAGAAAAACCCAGAATAACCTTTTGAATGCATTTCTTCATTCAGACGATAAGATCGCAGAGAAACTGAAAGCTACTCTGAAGAGGAAGTTCGGCCACCTGCTCGAGGTGATGACGACGGAAGCGAACAAGATACCTCTCAATAAGATCTACACAGAGCTCTACATCACTGTGGGAGGAAGTGGCGAAGTCAATAAGGAGCACGAGGTGAGACAGATCGAAATGGCGTCCAGGATAAATGTGGCCCAGGAGGAATCAATCCACTGCAATCAGCTCTTTGATCCGCTACGGGGACGAGACCCCGACACAAGAACTGTGATCACAAGGGGAGTCGCTGGCATCGGAAAAACCGTATCCGTCAATAAGTTCACTCTAGACTGGGCTGAGGGGGAGGCAAACACCAACCTGGCATTTGTATTTCCTCTCTCTTTCCGAGAGCTGAATCTAATGAGAAAGAAAATCTTCAGTCTGGTGGAGCTTCTCAGTGTCCTCTTCCCCGAAACAAAAGACACAGGAATCTTTACTAACTGTAACAACAAAATGCTCTTCATCCTCGATGGTCTGGACGAGAGCCGCCTGTCTTTGGACTTCCACAAAATTGAAATATTGTCTGATGTGACGCAGACGACCACGATCGCGGTGCTTCTGATCAACCTCATCAGGAGAACACTGCTTCCTTCTGCTCTCGTTTGGATAACATCTCGCCCGGTAGCTTCCAGTCAGATACCTCTGGAGTATGTTGATCTAGTGACAGAGGTGCGAGGGTTCAACAACCCCCAGAAAGACGAGTACTTCAGGAGGAAAATCAGTGACGAGAGGTTAGCGAACAGGGTGATCGCGCATGTGAAATCCTGCAGGAGTCTTCACATCATGTGCCACATACCGGTCTTCTGCTGGATGGCGACGAGTGTTCTTCAGAAGACGTTGCTGACGACAGACAGTAAAGACACGCCAAAAACCCTCACTCAAATGTACATACACTTCTTGTCCTTGCACGTGGAGAACATGAAGAAGAGGCTGCCGGGGAGGAGAGAGTCAAACGCCGACTGCCTGAGAGCTCACATCATCTCGCTGGGTAAACTGGCCTTCAAAGAGCTCGAAAAGGGCCACTTGATCTTCTACGAGAGCGACCTCATCCAGAATGGTATAAAAGTCACGCAGGCGTCGATGTTCTCAGGAGTCTACACGCAGATCTTCAACGAGGAGATGACACTGTGCAAGGAGAAGATGTTCTGCTTTGTGCATCTGAGCGTCCAGGAGTTCTTCGCTGCGTTGTACGTCTACCTCACATTCAACAACGACAACATCAACGTCTTGGTTAAGAAGTCGTCCCCTTCGAGGTTTTTCCTGTTCAGAGATTCATCGGAGCTCATCCTCTACAAAGAAGCAGTAGAAAAGGCTTTGCGGTGCGAAAATGGACATTTTGACATCTTCCTGCGCTTTCTGTTGGGCCTGTCTCTGGAGTCCAATCAGACTCTGTTGAAACATCTAATGACCAGCAACCGAACGAACCAAAGAACAAGAACGGAGATCATTAAACACATAAAGCAGAAGATCAAGGAAAGTCGGTCCCCAGACAGATGCCTCAATCTCTTTCACTGTCTCAATGAGCTGAACGACCACTCTCTCGTGGAGGAGATTCAGAGCTACCTCAGCAATGGCAGTCTTAACAAAGCCAAACTTTCACCTGCCCAATGGGCCACTCTAGTCTTTGTATTGCTGACATCAGAAGAAGAGCTGACTGTGTTTGAACTGAGCAACTACACCAGGTCAGAGGAAGGTCTTGTGAGGCTGCTGCCTGTCGTGAAAACAGCCCAAGTGGCAAAGTAAGTGATTTCTAAAAACAGTTAAAACATAAAGCAAGCTCTAAAAAATTGTTTTTGCCCCTGAAGAAAAATAAATTAAAAAACTTAAAGGTGCTCTATATTATATCCAGAGCATTAATATAGCAGCAAACAATTTGCAATGTAAAGATATAAAGGAGTAATGTCTACCTGAGCAGAGAGTGAACCTCTGTGTGTGTTGTAATCCTTGTTTCTGCTGCCTCCACATGGCCAAATTATGGTCAAAGTTATTTAGGTTTAAGGTTTAAAAGTGCGGTGTGTAGGATTTGGTCTAGCGGTGAGGAACCAACTGAAACTCTCCCGTGTGCCATGCATGTCGGAGAACTACAGTGGCCGACGCGAAAACATGAATGGCCCTCTCTAGAGCCAGTAATTGGTTTGTCCGTTCTGGGCTACTGTAGAAACATAGCGGCCGGCTCCATGAAGAGGACCTGCTTCGTATGTAGATATAAACGGCTCATTCTAAGGTAATGAAAAGGTTTCTGCCAATAGATCTCCCAAAATGTTACACACTGTTTTACCTCAAATATCAATAATTTATTCCAAATGATGTCAGTGGTAATAAATGTTAAATCGGCATGATGTTAGGTGGCTTGTTACATTGCAGTTGCCTAACATTGTGTTTGCATGAGACTCCACCTACCTAGCTCATATTCCAAGTAAGCAGGGGTTAATAATATGTCTAATCTCAACAGAGGGGGATATTTCTTTATGACTTTTCTAACCTTTCTCATACTGTCTTTCCTCCTGCAGTCTAAATGCATGTAATCTCACTAAGAACTGCTGTGAAATCCTGGCGAATGAAATCAAATCATCCCAAATTCGGGAGCTGGACCTGGGTAACAACAACCTGACAGATGCTGGAATAACACTGCTCTCTGGTGGACTGAAGAGCAGCAAACTGGAGACACTCAGGTCAAAACCCAACAAGTGTCTTTCTTTTTTTTCCCCAAAGTCAAATAATGTTTGTATTTAGTTTGAAGCAAGTGTTGTTTTTAACATTTTCTGTATTTTCTGTTTGTTCAGATTGAAGAGCTGCAACCTGACAATGCACAGCTCCGTTACCCTTGCCTCTGTTATCAGCTCAGCCTCCTGCCAGCTGAAAGTTTTGGACGTCTCTGACAATGACTTTCAGGACGCTGGAGTTAAAGAGCTCTCTGATGGACTGGGGAGTCCTCACTGTAAACTGGAAATACTCATGTGAGTGGCCTTGAGTGAAATTCCATGCCATATGAATTATTTAACAGCAGGATACAGTACAGAGCCAAAGATGCAAATTCAGTCGTTGCGTTATGGAGATCAGTTGGATGAAATGTCTCGGTGTCTGTTTCGAAGTGTGTCCCTGTGCAGAGTGACAGAGGAAGGCTGCACTTTCCTGGCGTCTGCTTTGAACTCATCCTGTCTGAGAGAGCTCGACCTGAGCTACAACCACCCAGGAAACCGGGGCCTGCAGCTGCTGTCTGCTCTGAAGGAAGACCCAAAATGCAGCCTGCAGGAACTCAGGTAGTGGTGCTAGAGCCCGAATGATAGATTAGCTTAATTGTCACGGATATTTATTTGTATCGGCGAATGTTGATAAGTAACAGTAACAGTATCGATGATACAACAGTCAGAAAACTGGTCTTCTGTTATGTTTTAGTGTGGAACAGTGTGGTGAATCCAGGATTCAACCAGGTCCAAAGAAATGTGAGTAACCAGCACTTCTCTGTTTCCTTCCAAACTAAATTAAAAAAGCATTGAGTGACTTAAAATACTGACTGACATCCTTGATCTGTTTCATCATCAGACACCAAAAAACTCACCCTGGACCCAAACACAGCACACAGAGACCTTTCTCTGTCCGAGGGAAACAGGAAAGCGACGCGTTGGACCACGCAGCCGTATCCCGATCACCCGGAGCGGTTTGAGTTCTGGACTCAGGTGTTGTGCGAGGAGGGGCTGACCGGGCGCTGCTACTGGGAGACAGAATGGAGCGGGAGAGCTTTCATAGGAGTAGCCTACAGAAGGATGTGCAGGAAAGGAGAGGGTCCGGAAAGCTGGTTAGGCAAAAATGACTCTTCCTGGGGACTAAACTGCACCAAAGACGGCTACAAGAGCTGGCACAAAGGCATGGACACTGCTGTAACCATCCCACCCAGCTCCAATAAAGTAGGAGTCTATCTGGACTGGTCAGCGGGGAGACTGTCCTTCTTCAGGATCTCTTGCGGCGCACTGACCCCCCTTCACACCTTTCAGACCACCTTCACTGAGCCCGTCTACCCGGGGTTTTGGTTTGGCTGGGTGGACTCCACGGTGTACTTGTGCTAGATATTACCTGGCAGTGGACATGATAATAATACAGCACCATCTCTCTCCAGAAAGTGTAGCGTTTACTCTGAACAATTCAATGAACACACTGTTAGTGGTTTTCCTAGGACTACTTCTTCAGTAGAGGGTAGTTTCAATAAAAATTGTGGAAGAAGAAATCGAGAACATATTCCTCCAAACGTGAACTTATAAAACCAAATATATCTGCATGGCTAGATATGAAAAGGAAGTGAACACGTTTTGTAATTTGGGAAACACTGAGGAAAAACGGTCTATACGGTGATCTAGACCAGTGGTTCCCAACCTTTTTCCTTAAGGGACCCCTGACTAAGGAAGACGACCCTACAGACGACACCTGACTGAGCATATTATTTCCTGTGACTATTGCATAAGAGATGAGTTTCTCTGTGATTTTTAAGGAACTTTTAATACAATTCTGTACTCTCTATTATGTATTCTTTATTATTTTAAAAATCACACGTACTTAATAGGCTTTACAAATTCAGGGTTTTTCTTCTCCATGACGCTTGGCCAATGTTCTATCAGCTCTTTGGTTGTTTTAACTTTTATTTATTTTGTATTTTTCTAATGCAGGACGAGGCTGTTAAGCAGAGAGGGAAGGCTCATGTGAATATATCTTATCCTGGTGATATTTTTAAAGTTTATATCTCAAATAACAATCCAATTTTTAAAAATTATTTAATTTAGTTTTCTTCACAGAAATGAATGAAATGCTGCGATATAAGCCAACTGTATATTTTTTTAAAAGTTGTCTTGCGACCCCTTAAGATCAAGAAGGCGTCGCGACCCCCCGTGAAGCTTTTACAACCCCTAGTAGGGGTCCAGTCACTGGTTCCCAACCTGGGGTTGGCGACGCCTAGTAGGGGTCGGGACCCCCAGATTAGGAACCAGTGACTGGTTGTTATGCCTCCGCGTTGGTGACGGCCTTGGCCCCGGAGGCATTATGTTTTTGGATTTGTACGCATGTTACGTCCGTCTATCTCATTCTCGTGAACGCCATATCTCTGGAACTTCTGGAGGGAATTTCTTCAAATTTGGCAAAAACATCCTCTTGGCCTCAAGGATGAAGTGTTTAGTATTTGGTGGTCAAAGGTCACTGTGACCTCACAAAGTTATTTTTTTTCCGACTTTATTTTGTTTTCTTTTCGCAAATTTTTTTGCATGTACAGTATGTATTTGTATGTATGTGTAGGAGTGTTGAAGTTTGAAATTGCATATATATATATTGGCTATTTTGTGGATGTACAATTCATGAGTTTGCAATAAAGGTGCTTTTTTAAAAAAATAATTAATGTGCGAAAGTGATGTGGAAGTGAGGTAATTCTAGGTGAACAATTGCCAACAGTCAGGGAGAAGAAAACCCTGAATTTGACAAAAAATAAGCCTATTAAGTATGAATGATTGTTAAAAATTTAAAAATAATAATCCTGTTGCAATATTCACAGGAAATAATCTGCTCAAAATGTGTTCGTTTCACACAAACTTCCTGCAGTTATTGCGTTCACTATTTGGGTTAATTGTAGTTTATCAGCTGTTTTGTTATTGTTATGCATTGAATATCCATCCATCCATTATCTGTAACTGCTTATCCTATTCAGGGTTGCGGAGGGTGGATGCTGGAGCCGATCCCAGCTGACATTGGGCGAAGGCGAGGTACACCCTGGACAGGTCGCCAGACTATCACAGGGCTGACACATAGAGACAGACAACCATTCACGCTCACATTCATACCTACGGGCAATTTAGAGTCAACAGTTAACCTGCAAGTTTTTGGACTGTAGGAGGAAACTGGAGAACCCGGAAAAAACCCACGCTAACTCCAAACCGTTCTGCAATGAATATAATATCCATAAAACATGTCACTTCGGGGGTCGTCAGTTTACTCCATGATAGAAAAGGTGTCCCTTAAGAAAACAAAGTTGGGAACCACTGATCTAGACAACACTAGTACAGCAACATCAATAGAATGTATTTTGATGAAATGTTAAATATGTATGCCTATAATTTGTAATAAAGCTTTTTTTTTTTTTTTAAGAGTCACCAGAGAAGGTTGAAGTACAATGTGGAGTTTCACTTTTAACAATCATTTTATTAGCAGTCCCAAGAGGCAATGAAAAAAACAAAAACAAATCAAAGAAAAAAAAGGAACAGAAATTAAGATTACAGTCAAGACGGTGGGCCGATCAGAGTCAGTGAACGTAAAGACGGAACAGAGGGCGACACACACACCAAACAAACACAAAAGTCACATCGTTAAAAAAGGAACAGAAAGTGATGAATGAAGAAGACTGAATTTAATCTCACGGGTAGCGCGTGTATGTGTGTGTGTTGGCTGATCCCTCTGTTCCTCAGCAGAAATTCACCAGGACCGACCCCACGTTCACACACACACACACTCTCACACACACCTCGCACGTACACAAACATATCAAAAAGCCAGTCAAGGCGTCTTCCTCTCTTCAGTAAAAGCCGTGATTTTATATTCCGGCTATCTGTGACAGAGAAACCAACCACCAACAAACCACAGCTGTTCAGGCAGATCTTTAAAACTGTTATTTTCTATTAATTCTGTACACATAATATATTTTTTTATTTACACACTGAACACCGTCAGTGCGGAGATTTGCAAACATCGACCGATGTCCATTTATCCGCCGTCGTCGTGTGCTCATTTCTGTCTGCTGGAGATTGCTTCTTTTAAATACAATTTTGGACATCAGAACGTCTGATTAATATAAAGTCTGCAGCACTACAAATCATCCACAGAAACTAATCATGAGGAGGATTTCACGTCGCTTTTAATGCTGAGATTTCTTTTTTTTTGTCCATTTTATTTTGCGTCTGGCCTCTTTTCTCCGTGCTGCATAGACTTTGAACTAATGAACGCTTCCTCCTCTCGTAGCTTGAAATGCACATCTGGTTCATCGGTGACCAAACATCTGAGCCAGATGTTCGCATGAATAAAGAAAACTCAACTGAAGCGGATTTAAAGCAGCAGTGGGTAGAAATGGAGCAAATATGATTCAAAAAAAGTATATATTTTTTATAAAACGGTCATTATATCCTGACAGTAGTGCATGAGACAGGTAATCTGAAAAAATATCATGTGCCTCTGTGTCCTCCAGTGCTCCTAACGGCATCTGCAAGATTTCACAGACCGGAGGAAAACAACCAATCAGAGCCGAGCTGGAGCCTTACCGTCTCTGAGCAGCTGTCAATCACTCGCAAACTCCGATCAAACGGTCAAACTAGGCAGCGCTGATCAAATATGAATCAATATTCTGTTACTGTAATGCCTATTTCTCTCCTCAAATGTTTTCAGAAACATCTTGTAGTGTACTGTTTAGCTGTAAAATGAGAACGTTTGTGACCCGGCAGCCATGTTGAGATCAGTTGAGGAAATACCAAGCACCGCCCACCAGGCGGAGCACAACCAATAGGAACGCTCTCTCTCTGAAATGACCTGTGATTGGCCAAAGTCTAGATAGACTAGATTTTTTAAAGCCGGAAAAAAGAGCCATGAGGAGGTGCAGAAGTCTAGTTTTCTCTCAGAACACTTGAATTACAATATGCTGAAAGGTTATTATAGATCTTTTTGCCCAATGATGCCAAAACTTTCTACCTACTGCAGCTTTAAACAAATGTACTGTAATAACACAGCAGCCATGTGGACAATGAAACCAGATTTCACATTTCAAGATACTTGTAGAGGTAAAAAGATCATCAGACTCCAGTTAGAGCTGCCTTAAAGTCGGATGCTCACACCTGGAGACGCATCAGGAAATAAGAAGTGGGCGACTAATCCTCTCATATCTGGAAACACACACACACACACACACACACATATGGATGATTGGAGCAGCAAGGGGAGGGGGGTGCTAAGGCCATGATTAAAGGGGAGAAGAGACAGAAAGAACAGCATTTATTTAATTCCACGTATGTCTTGGTATGTAGATGTCCTTCACTCTATTAGGATTCAATCATATAAAAAGTGTTTGCTATCTGAGGGTCATTAATGTACCCAAAACAGCCTTTCAGTGCTAGTAATACAGACAGTACACCGACTACAGTCAACATCAGCCGCCTCCGTCACTCACTCACTCTCTTGCATACATAATAGTCACTTGTGTATATACATTACCCTCCCTCGTCAGTTATTCTGCTCCTGCTGTGTTGGAGCAGTCGATTTGAGGCAGAGTAAAGCTCTATTAACATCTCTTTCTCACACACACTCGCACTAACACACACACACACACACACACACACACACACACACACAACGAGATCCGCCAGCTGGTCTCTCAGCTGACAGACAGCAAGGAGAGCTTTAGTTTATTAGGTTTAAAAAACAAAAAAAAGGATAAAGCGCTTTCTTTCACAAGGAAGGGTAAA
>CAKAKR010063744.1:5116-24585 GCA_916700685.1 Adelosebastes latens | reverse complement strand
CTCTTCAGCACACAGTTCAGATAGACCGGTAGCAGCTTCATACACTCCGGGAGGATCAGCTGGAAAACACACACACACAGGTACGGTCATAGATAAAACCTAAAGTGTCCTTAATGATGTGTAAATATGTGTGAGTTTCATAATTTTGTCAGAGAAACTGCTCTGAATCCATTTACTTTTTAATAAAACAAAATATCAGCCAGAGAAATCTCTGACATTTAGCGCAATGCAAAATGTGACCCTGAGCCAAAATCTGCTAATGTTGCATAACAGTAATAATAATAATAACTCTGCAATGCTTGATATGATTGTGGTGCACTGTGGTGTAGTTTGTTCTTCTGTTTCTATTTCCATATCTGCCATCGAACTACATGTTTAACAATTAGTATTCGTGACTGCTGTAGTGTCTGCTAGGGCGGCACGATTTATCTAAAATGATAATCACGATTATTTTGATCAATATCGATTATTTATCACGCTTATTCATTGATTTTAGGGACAATATTTTTATTGCACTTTCACATTTAAATAAACAGAGCATGGCTTTCACTTCCATGTTATGCTACATTCCTGCTAATGTACAAATCTTTGCATCAAAATACGACTTGAAATAGGGTTCTTCTTCCCCCGATTTCATATTAAATGAGCGGAACGCACATTTAAAACTTCAATATCTCAGTCAATTAAGTTAATTTAATTGTGGGAAGCCAAAATCCTGATCCTGATTAATATTCGAATAATAACGCAGCCCTAGTGTCTGCTGGGTATACATTATATACACAGTATGCTGAGGGTTTTCAGTACCTGACCAGCTGATGAGGGGCTTGCACAGTTCTTTCGGTAGCAGGCCAGAATCTGAGCACACTGGTTGATCAGCGTGTCTCTCACCGCCTTCGTGGGGCTGTTCAGGAGGCCTCGGAAAGCTGCAACACACAAAAACAATACAATAAGGTGTATTACACCGACCTCTGAGAGGGGTCCAGTTACAATCTGCAGTTTACCATCTTCCACCTTTCTGAACGCTGCCCTGCTTCAAACATTCACGCCAGCAAGCGATCAAGAACAGGTGCAGCTTTCTACTGGAGCAGCTGGGGTTTGCTCGATAGTATTTATAGAAAATGTTACTCATTCATTTCTCCACTCGCACCTTATTCAGACTTTTAGAGTACAATGCTGCATGAGTACATTTGTATTGTACTGGCCTGATATAATATAATATAATACATTCTGCTGTGCGAGCTCGTCCTCACCGTATTTGGAGAAGAAGTTGATGATTGTGTCGGTCTCACAGTTGCGGTAGAGGTCAGCCAGCTGAGAGCAGCAGTTGACCGCCATGTTGTGGACGCGGAGGCGCCTTTGGCCGCTGCAGCTGGTGTACAGCACGGCGCACTGCAGGGGAACAAGGGAGACGTGCATTTACTTCCAGATGAACTAGTTTAGGCAGTGTTCACAGCTTGTTTTTACTTTTTTACTAAATGTATTATTTACTGAATCTAGCTGTGCGTCGAGCTTTCCAACTGCAGTTGAGGCAGCACCAGTGAAGTCAGTAAAGTCTACCAGCTTGTGTGACTTTTCAGTTTTGTCTCTGCTTTAAAACAATAACCCCAAATCACCTCCGTTAGAATTTACCTTCGACCAATACTCATTAATGTCCACATTCATTTACTGAATAGAGCCTGAATATGAATAGTTAACGTTAGCAGTTAGCAGCCGGTAAGCAGCACAGTCCTGCACGGAGCTAAAAGCTAACGCTAACTAGCTCTCGTCCTGCTGATTTCAGGATGGCTTTGTTGTTTGCAATGTAGCATTATCAGGGATAAAATAGGGTGCGTCCCCTGGACGTGTCGATAGTAAGTTTAATGCGTCCCAAACACATTTTGTATCGTCCCCGAGATGATGGGACGCCCTAATCCCTGGTACAACAGTGCCTGTGGTACTGTGGAAAAACGAGTAGCGTCACATTTATAGAATTTTGGCAACAACTTGGTACCGAAGTATCGATTCTCGTGACATCCCTATTCGGTACCATTTCTTTGTTGTCTCTTAACTAAAGAGATATTTTAGTACTTTACGTACCTACTAATATACTGATTATTAATTAAGCTTGTGCCGATTGACAGACTGACTGATTTGATGTCAGCTATGTCAGTTTAGGTGACTCCAACCAACTATCGCACCTTGTAGGGCATGAAAACCAGCAGTAATCTGACTCACTGGTGTTTGGAAGTTAAGACTACCTTAAAATGGCTGAATTGTAAACTATAAATAAAATGTGTTCCCTTCTCCTCAAAGGATTTTGCTGCACACACAAACATGCCCACCTGCATGAGTGCCCCCGTCTCCTCGCTGAGCTTGTCGTCGTGTTTGAACTCCACAGTGATGGCCTTGTCACAGTCCAGGCCTGCCAGCTCCACGTCCGTGGTGTTACTCATGAAGAAGGAGCCGAAGAAGTCTGTCGCCCTGATACCTGAGGGGAGGGAAGGCAGGAGAGGAAAGGATCATAAAGTCAGCTGTCACATATCTCTCGGTCCGACTGTTCTTGTTTTTCAAGTGGGTGGAGTCTCACCTGTGCTGGTTCGCACTCTCATGACGGCATCAAAGCCGACCAGTTTCTGAACGTCTCGTCTGAGGTCGTTCAAGAATCGCTCGCTGTCCGACTGAGCCTGGGACAAAGAAAACACACAAAAGGTACATATTAAACACTGGTGAATGATCCAGCTGGTATTTCAACAAATGCTATCAGAGCATTATAGGGGCTACAGTACAACATAAAACTCAGGTTGCCTAAATATAATCCACGTGCGAGAAAACCTGCAGCAGTTTCAGAATGAGAGAGTGATTTTGTCTCACCTGGAAGTAGGTGTATTTGTAGACAGAGCCTCCGGTGGAGACAGGAACCACCCCTAACGTGGCAACGTCCACATACTGGTTGGGGAAGAGGAAGAGATCCACACAACAGCCCTGCGCTACGCACTCCTTAGCCAGGGTGTTGTAGAAACCCACCTGAGGCTGAAAGAGAGACTGAGGAAGACGGGAGAGGACGGGGGGTCAGTGTCCCAAATAAATGAGAGATACATATTAAGATTCTACATACAACAGGTCACTTTGCAACAATACAAGTGAGTATAAGGGCTGTCAATCGATTATAATATTTAATCACGATTAATCGTATGATTGTCCATAGTTAATCGTGATTAATCGTAAATTAATCGCACATTTTTTATCTGTTCAAAATGTACCTTAAAGGGAGATTTGTCAAGTATTTCATACTCTTATCAACATGGGAGTGAGCAAATATGCTTGCTTCATGCAAATGTATGTATATATTTAATATTGGAAATCAATTAACAACACAAAACAATGACAAATATTGTCCAGAAACCCTCACAGGTACTGCATTTAGCATAAAAAATATGCTCAAATCATAACATGGCAAACTCAAGCCCAACAGGCAACAACAGCTGTCAGTGTGTCAGTGTGCTGACTTGACTATGAGTTGCCCCAAAACTGCATGTGATTATCATAAAGTGGGCATGTCTGTAAAGGGGAGACTCGTGGGTACCCATAGAACCCATTTTCATTCACATATATTGAGGTCAGAGGTCAAGGGACCCCTTTGAAAATGTCCAGTTTCATATGATACTCTACAACCTAAAAAGTATACAATAAGCTTGCTACACTGGTGTTTACCTTCTCCTTATCTGTCCCAATCAGCTTCTTGTCTTCTCGGTTCTTTAGTTTTCCAGGAGCCTCTGCGATGGGCAGAGAGGTGTGAAACACAAACAGCTTCCCTGAGCAGTCTGCAGCCTGTGGAAGTGACACACAGCAACATACAAAACATCAGCAACAAAGACTCTTAACTAATAAACATGGATTGAAATGGTGCAGCTTTGGAAAAGTGTTTCACAAGGAAAAAAATGCATTCAGCATGTTTGTTAGACCTCAAGGATACACAAAATGCGTTTTGGTGTGTAACACTGGACGCAAATAGAAACTTTGTTTACACAGAAAAGTCCACACCTTGTAAATTTATCAAGACCTGGACAGACTTTCCAGACTTAAAATATAAGTGGTAATCTGTGGTTACCTTGAGTGCCTCCAGTCCTGCCTGGATGACGGGTCCAAAGATCGTCTCTGTCTCCCTGGTGTCTGCGAACATCTCTGGGATCTGGTCCAGCAAACTGGAAAACACAAACAGCATGTCATTAAACCCGATCCATTTCTGTGTCCATACACACCTCGATTATTTGTGGTTTATGTCTTCCCACCTCTCGATGACTAGCCGGCTCTCATTTACGTTGACCAGGAAGCCGTCGAGCAGGGGCACAAACATGTCTGACACATCTGACACCACCAACATCTGGGGCTGGGCCAGGCTCGCCTTAACGTTGTAGAAGTGCAAAACCTTGTTGTAGGTGACGAAACCCACCCGCACCACGGAGTCCATTTCTGGGTTCTCCCTGGACGCAGAAACAGACGAAATGGGAGAATGGTCAAGATTGCATTTCCTGACATGAGCTGGAAATAAGCATATAAACTAACCATGTTTTTATCCTTCACTTTCCCTGCTCCTTTCCTTTCCTTTCCTCCTGTCCATATCTCATGTGTTTGCATACCTGGGCAGGTAGTCTAGGAGGGTCTTGAGCTCCTGGCAGACAATGTTGACCATGCCGCTCTTCACAGCGTTGTAGGACACATCGATAAGGAAGATGAAGGCTGGAGGCTGAGGAATCTTGTTGTTCTGTTGGACACAAGCAAACACCGTGTATGAAGTCATTTGTAAATAATAGTAACTTCATTGTTTTCTTCAGCTGAATAGCATCAGCTTGGTGTATCAATAAAAAAAACATACAGGCATTTTATCTTTACGACAGCATATTTACCGACATATTTTATATCGTAGGATAAAATGTAAAAAACTCTTAAGCTTGTGTTAACCACAGACCTTATTTCAGTCATCTAACCAAAAACCCATTGACTTCCAAACGAGGGAACCGGAAGTGCTAAAATGCATTTCCAGGTTTTAGAACTCATTCCTGCAGCACTCTATTAGGATCAAGATAAAGAAACGCAAGTACTAATTTGACAGGAATATAACCATGAGTTGGGAGTACAGTCTTGCAGGGGTTCATATCCCATCAATACCAATATAGATCCAGTACCCATCAGGTTACCAGAATGTATTGTTAGCTGCCCTGCACAGATTCATTTCCAAACTGATGCTGATGACCAAACCAATTTCAGCCAGACTCAATAGACAGTAGCCTACAGGCTTAGTTCACTGGATAATAACTGACTAAGACTGGCTTGTTTTTGTAGATTGTTGTTGATGCCTTTGTTCATTATTGTGCCGTTCTGACCTGTGATAAAATTCATGAAACAAGCTTCTTTTCCAGAGAATTACTTTTGCAGATCCTTGAGGGGAATCGTGGGTAAAAGATCTGCTGCAGACTCTATAATCTGGAAGTGCTTTAAAATACCTATGACCTTACCTTGCAGTAGTCGACAGTGGCCAGGAACTCGTAGCTGCCCAGCGAAAGCTCCGGCCTGTCATAGCAGTCCACCCTCTTACCAGTGTGGTCCAGATGCTGGAAGTAATGTGGAGGCACTAAGGGAAAAAAGAGCAGAAGCAAGCACATCAGTACAGTGAGATTAATTAAAAAAATAAACAAGTTTTAATCCATGAACACAGACACAAACTCACCCTCTGTGACGCAGCTGCAAAAGCCGCACTGGAAGCGGCGACCTCCCTCTATGAACTGCATGTATGGACACATGTAGGCCTTGCAACGGTTGCAGCGGATTGGACCGCCCTCGCCGTGGTCCACCAGGTATGGAGGCGTCTGACAAGAGATGCAATGAAAGGAGTAAGAGAAGTCTCATCCAATGATGTGGATATCTGAGGCTGACAGACTTGATTCATACAATTCAGCTTCGAGGGTATGGAGGACACAACCTGCCAAAATCAAAAGTAGATAAATAAATGAATAAATTACTCAATAAATAAATAAATTTGCCATTAAATATACAAAAAAATAATATTTAAAAAAATGTGAGCATTAATTCATTAAACAAATATAATTAATAAAATGGTCACATAAAACTTTGATATTTCTGTTTTAATTTGCTTTTTCATTTATTTATCTTTGTATTAATAAATAAATAAATGAAAGGGAAACTTAAATAGAAGAGAAGATATATAGGGGAATTAATACAAAGGTAAATAAATAAAGAAGTAAATTAAAACAGAAAAATCAATTCATGTCATATTTTATCAATTCATTAATGCCTATATTTATTTTTTATATTATTTTTGGTTCATTTAATGGCATATTAATTCATTTATCAAGCATTATGTTCATTTATTTATACATTTTTGATTTTGGCCGATTCTGTCCTTCATACGAGGGGGATTTCATCTAAAACTGTAACATGGACAGAATTACTGAAACAGGAGGTAATGTTATGTCATTTTTACACCCTGTTTTATATAAAGTGGTCCTTCCAGCCAAAATGATGTAACGTAAAACTAGTCCAAACGGTTATGAGTGCATGAAACAAGGTCATGCAGCCACTCCCACATTTGTGATTTTGAGACAGATTATCCCACCGACATTACAGCCGTCCCGCCTAAAATACTACATATCAGACATTGTCCTAAAAATTAATCTTTTTTCAAATCAGGTTGAGGGTTAAAACGTTTACGAAAATCTCAGCGGAAGATAGAGCTGCACTGTGGAACATACAGATGAAGAGAGAAGAGCAAAGGAAGCTTGTTGTTGGGTCCGATACACAACTAACTAATTATTTTCATTATGGATTATTATGCTAATTATTTTCATTTATTCATTTTTTAAAAGTGCCTGTTATAATTTACCACAGCCCAGGGGGATGTATTCAAATGTTTTGTTTTATTTGACCAACAGTCCAAAGACATTCAGTATACCATCATACATGATGAAGAAAAGCATCAAATTCTCACATTTGAGAAGCTAAAATCAGCGAATGTTTGGTGTTTTTGCTTGAAAAAAAAAGTTAAATCATCAAAATAGTTGCGGATTAAGTTTCTGACAATCAACTCATCAATTAATCGTGTAAATATTTCATACAGAGCTCTTTAGGACTGGCAACTTAATCCACCATTAAACCATGTCAACCAAATGCAATATATTTTGCATCGTGCATTATCTTTTTTTTGCTTTCCAATTAACAGTTTATCTCTTGATATGTGATACATGATATTATGTCAGACAGATATTGTGTCAGACAGATATTGTGTCCATAAAAAGAGCCCTGGGTTATTATCGTAAACTAAAACTGAAACTAAAACAAAAATAAGCAGTGAAAAATATTTTTTAGTAAACTGAAACTAAATAAAAACAATATCCTTTAAGAAAGAATTTAATTAAACTGAAAAGATATTGCATAGTTAAAAAACAAATAAAAATAAAATAATTTGTGGCTGCAATTGCTTCACATCGGACACTAAAGTAGCGCGAATATTAAACGTTATGGCCATTCCTACACAGTTCTCTAACCATGTATTTTGTATGTATATAGCTACATACTTCTGAGATATTATACCTGGCCCTAACAAACTAAATATATAAAAAACAAAAGTAAACATTTCTAAAAAATGTAAACTAAACTAAACTGAAATGAAATAAAAAAAGTAAAATAAAATAAAAACAAACTGAAAATTAAAAAATATTACAACCTTATATCTATATAGGGCTTACAAAATTTACAATACAGGAGAGAGAGGAGAGAGAGAAGAGGGGGGAGAGAGGGCATCGCTCACCTCATCTGGCGGCAGCGTGGCGAGGGGCTTGATGACGGCGGCCAGAGGCACCTGAGACTGCTTGGCCATATCGGCTGTGCAAGGCATATTGTAGGCCGTACAGCGAACAAACCTGGGACTGGCATTCCCTGAACACAGACACAGATTCTCCATTAATATCACAATCTTTACAATCGGTACCTTTTTCACATGGAAAGTTCAATTTTTCTGATTTAAGTTTTGCTAGTAACTAGTTGGGGAAAGATTAGTCTGAAATTAAACATTTTACTGTATTAATTTAGATATTTTCCAAAGTAAAAAGAAGTGTATGATTCAACTTTTTCCCATGGTCTAGTGTTAAAAAAGTTAATAAAAATCACAATAAATCGTAATATCGAACCGTTTTGGAAGATGTGGGTGAGAAGCTGCCAGATGTGAATGTGCTCACAGGAAGTAGAACCTACCTTGGTCTTTGACCTGGAAGTTGGTGGTGACCAGCGGTGGAGCCTGACCTCTGACCCCTGTGGTGAATGGCTCGGTGCTCTTAGCCTTGTCATCCTCTATTACCTGGATCTAAACAGGAGGGAGGGGGACAAAAATACCCATAATTCATACATGTTTACAGCATAAATACACACATGTAAGTTCACGATACATTGTCCCTGAGTCCCAAGAGGAACATCTAACACACATGCAGGTGAACACTTCCACACAACCCCAACACGCACACATCTGCAGCTACTAAACACACACTGAAAACACATCAACATCTGGGGATAGAAAAAAAAAAAATCGAGTGATGACTGAGGTGACATCTCTGTGAAAAAGCGCAGGATTTATCAAGGCATGCCATTAATGCAAGGAATTATGGGTAAGTCAAAACATCACAGGCTAGCATGCAGGACACAGAGAGGAGGTTTTGAGGCGGTGGCTGTCTGACGAACCATAAACTCTCAAGTTGTCTGGACTAAGATAGGCTGCCTCAAACACACTGAATCAGTGAGATGGGAGTGAGGGTTCTGCCGCAGTGCATATGATGATGGGTAATGTCCTTAAGATTATAAGTATTCGGAGAAAGGCCACAATAATATGACTTTTAGACCTCATCACAGTCTCCAAGACACAAATGTGACTCTTAAAGGAATAGTTCAAGATTTTGGGAAATGCGCTTTAGATGAGAAGCCCCTGTAAAATTCTGATTTGTCGTTTTTACACTTTAGCCCCGTTTTGACTGCAGGAACTGTCCCCCGGAAGTAGGAACCTTTTGAGGAACTCATTGCGTTTCGACCACGGTTCTGGGGACATTTTACCTCCAAAAAAGGCCCTGGTTGGGGGTAGTACTTTCTGAAAGTACAGGAACTTTCAGGGTGGTTTTTGCAGGGATGACCATTACTGATTGGTAAAACACAAACACAACGCCACTGCTTCAACTCTTGTACCGCTTCATTCATAAAAAAGGAAGTACTCTAGTATCGATTTAGGACCAATTTATGGTTATGGCCGGTGTGCCGGGTGGAAACCTGCAGCCCCGCAGCGAAAGCTGGACCGGAGAGGCCAGACACACCGCCTACCAGGACGTTAATGATCAAAGAAAGCGCGCTACACATATTGACCGTCACCTTTTCTTGTAATATAAAGAAAAAAGCGTTTTCCCCAAATTGTCGAACTATTCCTTAAACAAAGTAATTTACACTGGTGTTTTGTTTGGACTGTGATAATTTTATTTGGGCATTAGTGCTGGAATATATTAGATGCCAAAATGTCATCTGTGATACATGTTCAGCATCAGTGTATATTTCCAGTCCTATTGGATAGGAACGATTCTGGTGAAGCACATTCATTAGCAGGGATGACTGACACATTAACATAACACACAACATACATCTGACTTTTTCTTATTTTCCAACAGGAGGCCATCTTTCACATTGTAACTATCACTGACTTTGAGGGGTGAGAAGGAACCAACAGGAGGTGGAAGCTGGTGGGTTAGTGCAAGCGGGCGGAGAGGACAGGATGAAGCAGAGGAAGAGGCAGGCACACAGGAAACTTACTGGGCTGGGGATAGCGTCTGGATCTATTCTATGTCTTGATTTCTGCACAGCCGGCATGTCAGACGCTTGCTTTACATTCAAAAGTTTGTCCAGCAAATTGTGCAAAACAGGACAAAATAAATAAATACAAAGAGTGGAAATATAAAAAAAGGAGTGTGAGAAGAGAAAACTCAGCAAGACTATGCTGAGTAGCAGGCATTGTTATTGTTATTCAGACAGAAACTGATCAGTAGTATTGATTATAGATTAGTGGTACTGTAGACTATGACAGTCAAGTGCCAAGTAGATATAGACTAATAAACCAGTAGCCTGTTTGACACACATGCTAAGCAGCTCTAAATGTAAACACGGCTACAGAAGGTTATTCAAATATTACCGTGACCCCCGTGTCTAGACCGCAAACGTCAGCTAAACTTTTTGTATTTTTTTTTTTGATATGCAAGTTTTCCTGATCTACTTTTCCATCAACACTGATGCATATGATTGAATCCATAAATAAACAGCAATAAAAGGAGAAAACATGCCATCATAATAATAAAACCAAAGAATTATATTAAGAAAGAAAAAGATAATATGATAAAAGTTCATTAATTAAAATGATAAAACACTAAAATATTAGTAGTAGTAGTATATTAATAGTAGTAGTGTTTTATTGGGCATCATACCTCGAAAGTGTAAATTAACCCTTTAGGTTGCGGTTACGCGAGCCTACACGGAGCCGGTGGCAACAGCTGCATAGATTAAAATGAGAGCGCTATCTGTTGCGTGAGAGCAAAAACGCGTCTGATACGCTTGCGCTCTAGACACGGGGTTAGACTCCTGTGGTGTTAGAGCTGGGCAATATCAAGATAGTCATAGGGGTACTGTCAAAAAGAATATATCAATATATACACTGTGATATCCAGTAGTGAATGTGATGTCCCAGGATGAGTAAACTGTTACTGGACTGCATAGTAAAGCCGATTGTAATATTTAACTACAACTGTGATCGTTATCATGATACCACAATGTGATAATGTCATAAGAAATCCACTCAGACGTAAGGATGATTTACTGCCCAGCCCTAAGTGGTACATACAAAATCATGGACACTCAGTGGCCACTTTATTATGTTCACCTGTACAATCGAATGCAATTCAATACAACAGCTCAGCCTATGCATCGATCCGATACCATAATTTATTAACCCAGAAAAAAATCAACTTGTTTAACTGGATTCTTTTTTATATATTATTAATTTATATTCTTTGTAACTACTAACGAAATTTCTGTAATGCATTAACACAATCGATCTTTCGGAGGTTGTAGGTTGGGTTCAGTTTTAAAGCTAGAGTGTAGATACTGACATTATATGACTAGAAAATAGAAAACCTAAGGAATCCATCGGTACCAACCATGTCATACTAGCTTGTAGCTAAGGCTCCAAACTTGTGCTAAATTTTGGCAAGGAAAAACTGGCACTGACCTCAAGATATGTGAATGAAAATGGGTTCTATGGGTACCCACGAGTCTCCTCTTTACAGACATTCCCTCTTTATGATAATCACATGCAGTTTGGGGAAAGTCATAGTCAAGTCAGCACACTGACACACTGACAGCAGTTGTTGCCTGTTGGGCTGCAGTTTGCCATGTTATGATTTAAGCATATTTTTTTATGCTAAATGCAGTACCTGTGAGGGTTTCTGGACAATATCTGTCATTGTTTTGTGTCGTTAATTGATTTCCAATAATAAATATATACATACATTTGCATAAAGCAAGCATATTTTTCCACTCCCATGTTTATAAGAGTATTAAATACTTGACAAATCTCCATGTAAGGTACATTTTGAACGGTTAAAAAAATGTGCAATTAATTTGCAATTAATCGTGATAAATCATGGACAATCATGCGATTAAATATTATAATCGTTTGACAGCCCTAATTTTTTTTTTATTTATCATAATGGTATCGGATCGGTACTATGTATCGGGAAGGAAAAAATGGTATCGGAACATCTCTAACGGCAGAATATTAGAAACACTTATAAATAATTCACTTCAGTACAATAACACCACATCATCAATGCTAAATTTATTTAACACCTCTATGACTTTAAAGAAACTGATCATTATAGGCATCATAAAATTTGACTTTATGCTAGAACAGTTGTATTGAATTGCTTTAGATTGTAAAAGTGTACCTAACAAAGTGGACATGTCACTTTCAAACTCACTCCAGCAAATACATCAAAGTCATCTTTCCTCACTACTACTTTATGGTGTGAAGAACAGAAATGGCCAACAATCAGCACGGGTGTTGTAGACTAACAAATTTGGTCTAGAGAAGTCGGGTGTGTGTGTGTTTGCGTGTGCTCACCGGGCTGGGAATGGCATCTGGGTCAAGTCTTTTCTGTGCAGGGGGAGCAGGAGCCGGTGCTGGTGCAGGGGCTCCGTAGTTTGGTTGCCCGGGATACGGGCCTGCATAGCCAGGCTGAGGGCCTCTCACCTGCCCAAACGCACCTGAGGAGAACGAGAAAACAGCTCAGTGGTGGAGAAAATAAAACAAACCTATCTAGCTTCCACTTGGTGGCCATCTCCTCACCATTCTGCTGAGGAGGGTATCCTCCCTGCATGCCAGGCTGAGATGGAAGCGGCTGCATGGGCCCAGGAGGGCCTGGGGGGCCCTGTGGTCCTGGAGGCAAGTGGTTGCTCTGGGCCATGGAAGTGGGAGGCATCTGAGCTCTGGGAGGAGGGGGGCCTGAGTGGTAGGGGGATGGCTGGGATGGAGGGGGCTGCTGTTGGGGTGGCATGGGGCCGGGGTACGGGCCAGAGGGCATTGAGATTGGAGCAGGACCAGGAGGAGGAAAAGACCCAGGTTGAGAGGAAGGAGGGGGTGCTCTGGGTGGGAAGGAGCCCTGGGCAAGGGGGGGCGGGCTGGAGACGAAGGCAGGCTGGCTGACAGGTGGAGGTGCTGAGGAGAAGGGGGGCTGGGTTGGAGGGAAGGACTGCTGTGTCTGGGACGCTGGGGGAGCAGGAGCTTGGCTGGGTGGAGGCACAGGGCCCGAGTAGGAGGAGGGAGGGAAGGTTTGCTGAGAGGAAGGAGGTGGCGGCGCAGGAGAAGTGAACTGCTGTTGAGAGGTGGGGGGAAGAGAAGAGTTGAATGCCGGTTGAGAAGGAGGTGGTGGGCCTCCGTAGTATTGCTGAGGAGCTGCAGGGCCACTGGGAAGTGGAGGTTGGGTCGGGGCAGAAGACGCGGGGGGAGGGGCTTGGGTGTAAGAGGGTGGAGGTGCGGCTGAGTAGGCGGTACTGACGGGAGGCTGGGAGCTGTGTGGTGGAGCTGAGGAGAGAGCGACAGACTGGTTATCTCCAGGTGACATAACGTCTATGAAACATGCATCCGCAAATCATTACATCCACATCACATCATTAGTCCAGTAAATTACACTACACTCAAGTATAAATCCATCCGAACTTACCATATCCTGGCCCCGCAGGGGTTGGCGGTCCAGAGGTGATCTGCATCCCAGTCATCTGATTAGTGACCTGCTGCATTGAGGGTTGGGGGGGCCCGTAGTGATGGGGGTAGG
Organism: Adelosebastes latens; assembly: GCA_916700685.1. Lineage (NCBI taxonomy): Eukaryota > Metazoa > Chordata > Actinopteri > Perciformes > Sebastidae > Adelosebastes > Adelosebastes latens. The sequence goes on along the minus strand of CAKAKR010063744.1, from coordinate 11,185 downwards.
AGGGTTGTTGTGGCCCTGTCATGTTCACAGCTCCCTGGTTGTATGGCTGAGACGCAGCAGGCCTGGAAACACATCAATCATTCAGTGTGTGTGCGTACATGCACTTAAGTGACCGGGTTGTAGTCAGTTCTCTACAGTAAGCTGATTAAATGTCATGTATATATCATGAGAAACCTAGTTTCTGTAATAGGGGTAGGAGATAAGAGACACCTGGTTTTCCCAGCTAGATTTCTCCTGGAGAACGCTTGTTTAACTTTATGAGTAACCCTGTTGTTCTTTTTACTAGGGCTGTCAAAGTTACCGCGATAATAACGCGTCAACGCAAAATTTAACGCCACTAATTTCTTTAACGCAACTTGCAATTTTTAGGTTGTAGCGGCTCAGTTTCAAAGCTAGAGTGATGGTACTGGTAATGTCATACTAGCTTGTCGCGAAGGAGGCTAAATAATGCTCCAAAGTTACGTTAAATTTTGGCGAGGAAAAACTGGCATGGCCATTTTCAAAGAGGTCCCTTGACGTCTGACCTCAAGATATGTGAATGAAAATGGGTTCTATGGGTACCCACGAGTCTCCCCTTTACAGACATGCCCACTTTATGATAATCACATGCAGTTTGGGGGCAAGTCATAGTCAACTCAGCACACTGACAGCTGTTGTTGCCTGTTGGGCTGTTGGGCTGTTGGGCCATGTTATGAAGACTTCCGATTTCCGAGGTAAATGGAACGCAGAAAAATGACTCCACGTGGGGAAAGTAGCAGCAGAGCGGCTGAGTGAAAGGAGAGACTCAAACTCAAAAAAGTCCATTTCCACAGCTGAACATTTGAATATTTGTCATATTCAGACACACTGTGAGGGAAGGCACCGCTCTGTCTGTTCTTCCTCACTGCGCCGTCCGTCTGCTTTAACACACGTACACATAAAAATAGTCCGGACCGACTGACGCAGCATCTTCTATCCCTAACACAGCTAAAATGAGAAAGCCATGTTTCTAAAATACTGTTGGGGGATACAGGAGAAGTTTGATTACGGACCTGCAGCACACACCCGAATGAAGGTTACTACAGTACATGTAAAAGCACTGATTAACATGACATACCACCTTTGCAGTACCTGGCCTTATCTTGTGTTCAATACCAGCACATAAAGAAAAAAGAAAACCTAAAATCAGCAGCAACTAGAACTCCAGTTAATTTTCTCCACTATGCATTTCAAGCACAAGCAACTGCTGTCTATTACAATTCATAATTTGTCTCAGCACACACATCGCATTGAGTGTGTTTTTGAATAATTTGCTTTGGTTGGTTTGGAGTGCACTTTCACTCCTAACTAACCACACTACAGACTTCTTGGAGGTTTCAGACAATCTCGGTGCAGTTATTTGGTGTGTCTAAAAGGATTCTGTTGCTTAAAGAAAAGGAACATTTTATAAAAGCCCATAGGCTAAATACACTAAGGGGAATAGCAAACAATGAACATGTAATTACCTGGGTGGTGCCTGTGTCATAGGTGGGGGTCCATTCTGCATGTCCCCTTGACTGTGACTGTACTGATTATATGGTTGAGGCGCTGGAGGGGCTCCAGAGGTGGGAGGACCCCTGGCAGGACCTGAAACGCAGGGGACAAAAGATTACACACATAGCTGCGAAAAGCAGAATCATCCCTGCGACAAAATACTCTTGAATTCATTCTGATACCAATCTTTCTAATGTGACGAGATTAGCGCGACACGCTAAACGTGGCGATAGGCCACTGTGGTGCCCAAATACATTTTTAGAACTAACTGATTACATTCGCAGGTTTTGCCTCTGGGGTTAGCAGCACAGACTACATACTGAAAGCAGGCTAGCACAGACTGTGTGGTTAAGAGGGTCAGTTAAATTAATGATGTTCTGATGGAAGGCTGGAAATAAACACCAGACGTCTGACAATTTTAGGATGTAAAATCTAGTTAAGCATCTTGATAACTTTAAAACTAAAGTATTGAGAAACTGTCAGCCTAGGAGTTTGTTGGCGTCCATACTGAGAGAAAAAAAGCAAAATAAACCACTCTACCTCCCCTACTGAACACTAAAATGACAACAATATGACCAGCAGCTGCAAAGATTGAATTTGGAACATCTATCTCACATAATAATAAAAGCGTAGCTCACATTTCTAGGTAAAGCAAAGGTTAGTAACTGGTTGGCTGCTATGCTTAACAATCACTGGTGTTAAGTAGACTCAAAAGATCTTCTTCTATTGTACATTATGATAAGATCACGGCAGAGAGAATAATGCCCGTAGGTACAGAGAGGATTCGATGATTGCAGAGCATGTGGAGTGTGAAATGAGTAAGAAAAAGAGAGGAGGCAGTTACCTAAGTCAAGAGGAGAGGAGAGGTCAGAGACTGGGTTGGCAGCCACAGCCTTAGAGGGAAAGCTTGTGAAAGGAGAATAACCTGAAATACAAGAAAAGAGGGGAAGAAGGCAAATACAGAGAGATGTAGGGAAATGCTTAAAGCAACGTGAAGGAATGAGAGAGGGGCAGTCAAGATTAGTATGCAAAGGCACAGCGCTGTTCTCACACGTACATGAACAATCACATGGCGGGAAGCAGGTATAGGTAGGACGCTCCAAGGTTATGGCTCTATGGGTGCTTGAAGAGCATCACAGCTGACCTGGTGTCTCACTCTTAACTCGCTCACTCATACGCAATGTTGTTCAGAAGCATCACTTTACCTTGCTGTGGAGCCCCGGGCTGGTAGGCTGAAGCGGGGCCGTTGTAGGGTGCGTAGGGTGCGGGGTATCCCCCATCCAGGGGAGCGTAGCCGGGCTGGCCGTAGCCAGGCTGGGGCTGGCCATATGGAGAGGCCATTGGAGTGTGCTGGTTTACATTCATCCTCAGTTCATCCCTAAATCTGGATAAAATTGTGACATAATCACAATTAGTCAATATCATAATTCAAAACTAACGTCGCCTGTAGTGTAAAAGCCTGTAAGACTGTTCTTAACGCCAAAGGCTGTTGTGACAGTCTTGGGTTCCCCTGGTCCTGAAGAGACGGGGGAAAATCTGCCCACACTGCACTCCTCGCTCCATGAGGAAAATGTGGACTACAGACACAACCTCAAAAAACACAAACAACTGATCTTAGTAAGAATTTACTGTGGCAACTCTCTCTCTCTCTCTCTCAAGAGAAAGTATTGAGCAATTCAGTTTTAACCTCTTCTACCCAACGAACCTGGTACCAGGTTCAGCTGAGCTGTGTGTTGAAACACAACCTTTAAAAACTTCATAAAATGCTGTGGTGGTCGTTTTTCCGAATTGTCTCTAAAAGACGAGGCCTCAACGCTAAAACAACACTTCAAGTGTATTTTGTCCAAACAATGTTTGTTTGGCAATGATTTCAATATTTTAGTTACAAAATCAACGCACGAGAAATTATTACTTTATAATATTTTTGACCATTTTTATATTGAATGTACATACTTGACTTTGGATTATTTTTTGCTATCTTATTTACATTGTTATTGATCATATTTGTTATCATCGAAGTTTTACTTGATCATATTTCATTATTATAATAAAACTACTCTAGTTGGAGTCAAAATTATACAATTTAGTTGTTTTTTATTGATTTTATACTGATGCACAATGGTAGAATGTGATGATGCACAGGGTAAATGTCATGGCCAAAGACTCCATTGTGTGCACATAGCCTCCTGTAGTGGATATCAGTAGTATTTTATAGCCAGATTCCCTTTCAGGAGGTAGAAAACCCATTTGGCACACTTTGGATATCCAAAGGGGCCAAATTGAGAGTCCGCCTGGTCCTATCCTGACTAAAACCTTTGTAGAATCTGTGTGCCTTGTGTTATTTATATCTGCTTTGGCACAGTTGTAGTCAAGGAGTCGCTGAATGAATTCAGTGGAATCTCCGTGCATGGCATCATTGCTATAATGGTGTTATCCACTGTCTAATCTAGAAAACATTTTAGGTGAGGATAAAAATGTAAATTTTTCCTTTGGTTCATCACAATTTACGCAGGCATAGTAACAATCACAATGTTACTGACACTGGGGTGAGTTCTCTGAGGTCTTACCTATCCATAGAGACCAAGATCATGCATATAGACCTGGTAGTTGTGAAGTTATTCTTGAATTATTTGGAGTATGTATGTCTAGGCAAACCACACCTTCCAGCACCCTAGGGCTTAAGACGTTAACGTTCTTCAACATATAGGGGAATCTTTGCTGTCATCAACTAAAAACAGACAGAGAGAATTGAAAGCAGTCATAAGGCACACAGACATAACCCGGACTGAGCTTGCTGTCCCACTGAACACCTGAACTAACAAACAGGGAGAGTGATGCAAAACACTTTAAGCCCTCTAGCTCCTACAAGTTCCTACAGTCCCGACACAAATCAAACTTTCTTTGTGACGTTAATATTTCCTGTTTCAGGGGACAACACCTTTATTGGCTTTTTGATGTTTGACTTGGCCACACCCACAGGCTGGTATCTATGACTAATCAGTTTACACACACACACACAATGAGCAACAACAACTGGTTACAATTCCAATAATGTGAAGCAAAGCAGACACAAACCACTACTACTCTCTTAGCTATGAGTGTGAGATTAAAAACCTGACACTGTGAAGACACTATGTCATTTCTACTGGACTCATGCATGTGCCCAGGTGTTTACAGGTCAGCCCAGAAGGTAACCCAGTGGACGCGAGTCAACTTTATGAGCATGATCACTCCTGCAGATCACATGGCAACCTTGCTAAACCACATACTCTCTTAGCGATGAAGGTGAGATTAAAAACCTGACACTATGTCATGTCTACTGGACTCATGCATGTGCCCAGGTGTTTACAGGTAAGCCCAGAAGGTAACCCAGTGGAGGGGTCAACTTTATGAGCATGATCACATGTCAACCTTGCTAAACCACATACTCTCTTAGCTATGAGGGTGAGATTAAAAACCTGACACTGTGAAGACACTATGTCATGTCTAATGGACTCATGCATGTGCCCAGGTGTTTACAGGTCAGCCCAGAAGGTAACCCCAACTTTATGAGCATGATCACTCCTGCAGATCACATGTCAACCTTGCTAACACAAGCTGTTTATTCTCTTTGACTTCTGGAGAGACTGGACCTAACCTATATGACAGGAGTGATGAGTATCATCTAACAGACAAACACGAGCACTAAACGAGCAGGGACCTTTGAATAATTCAGCAGTGCAGGTGCCACACAACGAGAAATACAATCTCTGTATAGCTCGTACAGCTCTTTAGTATGTCGAGGCCTACTGAGCTGAGTGACCCACATCTGCTCTCCTCACTGGGTTAGCAGCAGTAGCAGCAGCAGTTTCAGTGCATGTAAAACACTAACAAAACTATTCAAAAGTGGCACTTAAATAGTTGAGAATAGATAAGATATGACAGGAAAGTCATGTGAAGATGAGGAAGGCTTGCTTAGCAGTGTGCTAATGCTAACACACCTCAGTGCCGCATTACAGTTAGCTTGCTAGCTTAGCTTAAACATGTCAACCAAAAACCCTCAGAGCCTGGTTAGCATGTTGTGGCTAACTGTTACTAGTCTAAAACAACAAACTTCCATGTCATGAGGGGCTAACTTTTTAATGATAATAAAAAAAATATATAATAATATTTTAATTTAATTTATTTGCACATATATAAAACTGCACAAAATCCAGTCAATGAAAAAAACAAACAAGAAATGTGTCAGGAGAGGTCAATAAGCTCACAGGCTTATTTATACAGGTTCAACCCCAGGAGAAAAATAAAACAATAACAAAAAAGGAAGAAAGATCTAAACTAACATAATTTTAAAAATACAACAAAAGTTAAACAACAACAAGAAGTACACAAAATGTGCAGAAAACCCTAACCACACAGTGGAAAACAATCCAATAAAAACAATAACAAAAAACAGTACAGAAGAAAAGAAAATGTATCTAAACATATCAAAAGATAATTAGACACCATGAATTAAATGTTATGATAGTTTCCTTTTAAAATGTTCTAAGGATAACGAGCTCTTGATAATGTATATAT